>OVAU01001554.1:0-14496 GCA_900406315.1 Biscutella laevigata subsp. laevigata
ATCGTAATATTATAATTTAAAAAAAATCACCCCGCATATATGCGGGTACAATTCTAGTACGTATATTAAAAGCACAATATTTAGGGCATCTCCATTGATGAGATATCCACCAAGTATCTCACACTAAATTTTTATCTCTATTCATGAGATATTCATTGAGTATCTCAATAATATAATATTAATGTATTTAAACATTTTTTATTGCAAAGTAATTTTAATATATAGAGAAAGAAGAATATTAGTAAACAAAAGTTAAAATGATTAAAAATATTGATAACTTAATTTTACATAAAATCACATTTATTAAAAAAAATTAAGTTTTTAAATTTTACATAATTTAATTAGGAAAATTTAAGTTTTGAAATTTTACATAATTTAATTTAATTTTAAGTTTCAGATATATTTATTAAATTGTGAAAATATTATTAAATAGTATTATTGAATTGTTTTTAGCTAGTATTCATTAAGAAATAATATATAATTCAAGCACTGTTAACAAGTTTACAATGTTGTTGGGCAAGGGGCTATAGCCGTATCATTATGAAGGTGACAACAAAGAAGTAATCTCACTTATTGAAGGGAAATCATTGAGCTTCACTTACCATAACTGGATTACTGATATTCCTTATTGGATGGGAAAGTTTGAAGATTCTCAGATAGTATGGACTTCAAGAACAACGAACAAAGAAGCAGGTGTCTTAGCAAAATATCAACGCAATCAAGTGTCTGATTTTATTTACCATAACTCTATTCCTGATTGTATATCAACATTGCTACAAGTCATTTAATCTATTTNCTTATTGGATGGGAAAGTTTGAAGATTCTCAGATAGTATGGACTTCAAGAACAACGAACAAAGAAGCAGGTGTCTTAGCAAAATATCAACGCAATCAAGTGTCTGATTTTATTTACCATAACTCTATTCCTGATTGTATATCAACATTGCTACAAGTCATTTAATCTATTTTGTTCTTTGGTGAAAAAAAAATATATATAATTCAAAATTATGGAAAATGAAACTTTATAAATAGATAATTTTATTTTATAATTTTTTCGAAAAAAAATAACAACATACAAATTATTTTAATGACATTTTAAGTAGATGGGTGTTTGGTTTTTTATTACAAATATAAAATTATGAGATGAAGCCATGTGGCATAAAAGAAGGAGTCTCAAGAGTTTTTCAGGGTATACTTTCTCAAGAGTTTCTCACCTCTCTATTAATTTCTTAATTATTTTAAAATCATTTTAATCGTATTTTGATGATTTTCGTGAAAACATTTTAAAACAGTTTTTCAATTTTTGAAATATTTTTATAAAATTCGTTAAAATTAAATAAATAATATTGACGTTTTCAGTTTTTAAAAAATAATTTTTTTACTGACATATAAAATTAAAACAAAAAATGTGTCCTATAAAGATTGAAGAGTGAGATACAAGAGTTTTTGATCAGATAAATCATGGCCACCGTTGTAAGTACACTTATTTTAGGTATTAGGCGTTGACTATATATGAACTAGGTCTTACTAATAAAAACCATCTCATAAAACTCTTCTCTGTTTTTACCATAGACTAACTTATTTAACCTTTAGACTTAGAGTAGTATTAAATGGAAATTAAAAAGATGATTATGCAATAAACAATCATTTGACCCTCAAAGCATTTAACTAAATTAAAAGTTAACGAATTAACACAAAACGGAGCCATTTTGACGGCGTCAGACACCGTCACTAGCAGCCAACGTGTTTTACACATCAACGTCTGGAAAAAACGACATAACGGCGTCATCAGCCAATAAACTTCTCCAACATATGTAAGTTTTTTGGCAGAAACCATTTCAACAAGACAACACATACACTCTTTTGTTTTCTCTCTCACTGTTTAAAGAGAGACAAAAAGAGATACAAAGGTTTTGCTCCAAGAAGAACCTTGTGGTAACACAAATCATTGTCAGCTTCTTTCTCTCCTCATAAATCCAATCTTTTCTCTTCTCTTCACCATCTTCCTCTGTTCAACAAACTAGGAGATTTTAAGAGATCAATGGGTAAGAAAGTTGATACAGTTGAAGATGTTCTTGATTTGCTCAGGAAACAATCTCCACTCACTCTTAAACAAGTAAGTTTATTCCACAAACAACATATGATCTGCATGTTTATCGTATATTCATAAAGAAAACTTCCATTTGATGAGCAGGAGATGTTCTGTAACAGAGAGTGTGTAGAGAGGTTCTTGAAATGGAAAGGAGATAATGTAAAGAAAGCTACTAAGCAACTAATCTCATGTCTTTCTTGGAGACAAAACATCGATATTGGTATCTTTCTATTTACACTTCAAATTAGTATCTAAAGAGTTTTGTCTATATGTCTGTTCTTATTACATCGAACAAACATTTTTTAACGAATGTTTTTATTTAATTTGTTAAGAGCGATTGGGAGCAGAAGAGTTCTCGACGGAGCTTTCCGAGGGTGTAGCTTACATCGCTGGCCACGACGGAGAATCCAGACCCGTTATAGTAATTTCGTGATCCATTTTTATTGTTGAAAACAATTTTTATTTTCTTTTTTTCATCTAAAATTAATTTTCATGTCAATTAACAGATTTTCCGGTTCAAGCATGATTATCAGAAGTTGCATACCCAGAAACAGTAAGTGTTGATATTTTAATTAAAAGTAAATCAAATCTATTGTTATTCTTCAAAACGTAATCAGTTTTTCTTAATTTGCCATGAAGATTTATGCGTTTGGTGGCGTTCACGATGGAAACGGCAATATCGAGCATATCAAGAAACGCAGAAAAGAGCGTTGTTCTTCTCTTTGATGCAAGTAAGTCTTTTCAGTACTAAACGAAACCTTCAAAATCTCTGTGTGTGTGTTGAGTCTTGTCCTAATCCGTAAATTTCGTGGCCACAAATATATTTTGGGTTTTGTTTCGCTTTGATTATTTTGGATTGAGTTGTGTCGGGGACTGGAGAATCAGATTCACAGATGTATAACACTTATTTGATGTCCGAATTGTCTTCTTATGTGTCAACATCAAGTCCTTTTTTGTAAATTTACTCACAAAAGCGTGTGGTAATTACGGCCACTAATCTTAGCTTAATTCCAAATTTCCATTAGTATTTTCATAATGTGTTTTATTATATTTTTTAGTACCATGCTTTAAAAGATTTATGCTTTATTCTGCTCTAAAGATATATTTTTTTTTTCAAAATTCTACCTTTACTATTTTCATTCTTTTCATATTTTTTAAGGATAACAAACAAAGTACAATTATTCTCTGCAAAAACTACTTTAATTATTTCCCAAACGAGATAAAAAAAGAGTGTATTATTGGTCTTGCTTAGCTTTGATGTATAGAAATTGATTAATATTCTTCTTGTTTTTTTTTTGTTAAATGTCATAAAAACAAAAACAGGCTTTTTCAGATCATCCTCTGCTTTTGCAAATTTGCTTTTGGCGACTCTAAAAATCATCGGAGATTATTATCCATGCCGACTTTACAAAGCCTTTATCATCGATCCTCCCTCTTTTTTCTCTTACGTTTGGAAGGTAAAAATATTCTATAATCATAAACTTTAAAATATTATTGATTTAAGAATATAATCTCTAAAGTCTGGATATTGTCAGGGTGTTCGTCCGTTCGTGGAGTTATCAACGGTCACGATGCTGGTATCATCACTAGACTACGACGAACAGTTAGATATCAGCCACGTGTCATCACATCTTAGATCTGCTTCCCTACGTTTCGACACATCGTCGATTAAATCAACGTCCACGATTGGTTCAACTTCTTCTAGATTCGCCTTTACTGTATCTCAGAATCCTTGTGACTCCTTGAAGCCGTGGTATCTTTCCTTCACCGACACGTCTCCGTTTAACGCCTCCGTCTCTACAACCGCTAGAGTTTCTCCTCTCGGTGCACGGTCGTTATCTTTCGCGTCTCCAGCGGCGCGTGGTTTCAAAGATCCGAGACCAGCCGCTTGCAGAAAAAGTCTCTTTTCTTCGACGCCTTTACCGGAGAAGACGAAAATGGTGTCGTATAAGAAAACTCCACGTCCGTCGTTTTTTCAGTCGTCAGCTGTTTTCTTTCGCGGGACGAGCGGAAGTGATAAGTCACGTGAAGCGTTTGTACCGTATCTGAAGTTCTACCGGAGACCGTACGACGAGATCGCCTATAGGTCTAAACTGCGGGGGCCACGTGGATTTGTGTCTGTTGTATCTTTGCACAGAAGATGTCGCCACGTGTCTTTATCTCAACGGTTCTAGCTTTTTAACGTTTAAAGCAGAGATTGGAGAATGAGTAGTATATAATTCGAAGACATATTGAAGTCATTATATCTGTTTTGAATACTTTTTTTGCAGTCGATGAAACGATAATCTTTAACCAATGAGATTTTATTATATGCCTATAAAAAGAAAAATATTATTTCTCTAATAATATAATCAGTGGTGACTTCAAGAAAACTATTTATCGGTCGCAAATTTTTAAAACGATTAATTAATTAAAACTCGATACACATGTATAGAGAGAAAATTCCGTAAAATAATTCAAGTTAAATAATTATAGACAAAGAAAATAAAATTTAATATTTCTTCTGTTACAAAATATAAATTTTTTTAGTTTTTATAATTTATTTATATTATAAAATATTTTCAAATATTAATGTAAGTTTTATTTTTGGTTTCATCTAGTTAATAAATATTTAGTCAGAGTAATTGAAGAATCTAATAAATCATTTACTTCTCTTAATATTTATTTAATTTTTAAAATTTATTTTAATATATCATTATTATTGTTATGTGTAATAAACGAATTTCTTAAACATTATGTTTTATCTAGAAAATTGTATATTTTGGAATAGATAGAGTAATTACATTAGTGAACTGCCACATTATTAAAGAATGTCATATTAATCACCAGCATTCATTTTTTCATATTCTACTCACCTTCCATTAATCTAATAAATTACCATTACATATCGATATTAATTATTTTTAGATGTAATCATTCAGCGACAATGTTACAGCTCCGTCAAATCAACGTATAGAATCAAATAGTGAAAGCTATAGGACGTATGAATGAAAGTCAAATATGTTACTGAAAGCATATATTGAATTTATCGAAACTATACTTTATAATTAGACCTAGATCTTCTACCCTACGAGATTATACGAATGACATGTTCAACTGATTATGTATACGATTAGACATCAACATCTCATTTTGATTCATATCTACACGACTCTCGAGGAGCGTCTATACCTCAACCGGTTGAATAGTGGCCGTTACTCTTCACTAGGTCGTGAGTTCGACTCGCATCAACTGCAATTTGCAGTTTAATTGGGAGCTTACATGAGAAATATAGAATATTTTCATTTAAGATCCAACAATTCCAATTGACTATTGTATGTATGATATAACGTCTACCATATCAGGAATATCAATAATTTGAATTATTCAGATTGCTCGTTTTTTTTTTTTGTCGTTTGGTGTGGTGGCTAGAGCCCCACTACTTTTCTCTCATTACATGGTTTTGATCCAACGAACTGGAAGATGTCACTATTCAGATTGCTCATAATACCCTTTTTAGCTTCTAGAATTTATTTTTAGTTCAAAATTCTTTTTCTAATACTAACTCGAATTAATTTGATATATAATCATATAAACCTGATTTTTTAACCATTTCCATCAAATTTAAACTTTTTTCTTGCATTGTCCTTTCCGGAAGAACACTGACAAATTATGAATGAATAATTTGTTATTGATTTGTGTGGTGTGTTACAAGATCTAATGGTCTCTCTTTATATCAAACGAAATAAAAAAAAATATAAACCTAATCTTAATCATAACAGTATTGCCGTTACTTACGGATCACACTAACTTCCGTAATATTTCCCCTCAAGTTGGAGCGTACAAATTTTGAATGCCCAACTTGGTTTGAAATGCTTGAAACTCCCGCTTTCCCAATACCTTGGTTAGTATATCCGCCCGTTGGTCCTTGGTCAAAACATGACTCGGTGCTATAGTACCATCAATAATGTTATCTCTCACAAAGTGACAATCAACCTCGATGTACTTGGTTCTTTCATGGAAAACGGGATTAACGCGGATGTGCAAAACTGCTTGGCTGTCACAGTGTATTGGCATCGGTGTTTCATGATCCGAACCGATTTCTTGAAGCAAAGATTTTATCCATTTGAGCTCTTTCGTGATAATTCTCATGGCGCGATACTCTGCCTCTGCAGAAGAACAAGACATTGTTTTCTGCTTTTTAGTTTTTAAGGAAATAGGGGAGTTACCTAGTTGAACGAACCAACCGCTCAATGACTTCCTCGACAAGGGACAACTCGCCCAATCTGAGTCACACCAACCGGTAACAAGCAATGGAGAATCAACTTGCAACAAAATTCCTTGTCTGATGGTGCCTTTAATATAACGTACAACGTTCAATGCAGCATTCTAATGATCATCTTTTGGTTGTTGCATAAATTGAGGTAGTATATGGATAACATACGAGAGATCCGGTCGACTTGAAGACAAATAGACGAGACGGCCCACAAGACGTCTATAGGACTCTGGATTCGTCATCAAACCACTCTCAGAGAGAGCCAAATTGTGATTTTGATCAATTGGAGAACCAACATGTTTACAGCCAAGCATTCCAACCTCTGTTAAAATGTCCATTGCGTACTTTCTTTTACAAAGGTATATCCCGGAGGCATTGCATGCAATATCAAGGCCTAGAAAGTATTTCACAACGCCAAGATCCTTCATATGAAAGTAGTCAGATAAGTATTTCTTTAACCTTTTAATTTCAGAAGAAGAATTACCTGATATTATCAGATCATCGACATATACTAGTATATGAATTGTTGTCTCGCCATTGTGTAGAACGAACAGAGAACAATCTGAATTGATTTGCTTAAAACCATAAGAGATTAGAGCATCAACTAGGTTGGAAAACCAACATCTGGGAGATTGTTTCAAGCCATAAATTGATTTCTTTAAACGACAAACACGTTTGTCTCCAGGTATAGAAAATACCAGTGGTGGTTTCATGTAGATTTCTTCTTCCAAATCACCATGTAAGAAAGCATTGTACACGTCCATTTGATGAAGTTCTTAGTTCTTTTTCGGTGCAATATCAAGAATCAAACGCACCGTCGTCATTTTAACTACAGGAGAAAAAGTTTCGTTGTAATCAATCCCTTCTTTTTTATTGTTGCCAAGAGCCACAAGTCGGGACTTATAACGTTCCAAGGTGCCATTCGAATGTAACTTCGTCCTATACACCCACATACTGCCAATAACATTTCGACCTTGTGGTAGCTCAACGAGTTCCCATGTATCTAATTTTCAAGTGATCGAACTTCAGACTGCATAGATTTACGCCATTCTTCATATTTGATCGCTTCTTTAAATGATTATGGCTCTATTGTTGATGTTAGAGCTACAAGATAGCAACAATGATCCGAAGAAAATTTGTCACAACTCACATAATTAATAAGAGGATGAGCGGTACGTGAAGAAGTTGATGGAGTTGATGTATCGGTCGGAGAGGATTTTGGTTGTGAGCGTGAGATTGTGTCAATTTTGTAGTCCTTGTACCGTGATGGAACAACTATAGGCCTGAAGCTACGACGCAGAAGAGCCGCTTGAACAGTAGAAGAAGTCTTTGCATGGAGAAACTGTATCTTCTAGTCCCTGCTGTGAAGATGGAACTGATTCAACTACCGTTGCAACTGATGTTGGTGTAGTGTGTTGTAACGTAGTTGCTGGTGGATCAATCACTTCGGTAAATTCATTAACCGAGTTGAGATCATTGTGATTGATACACGGTAGTTCGAGGATGGATTGCTCAACAAGATCCTTAATTTCACTAAGGGGGAATTTGTCTTTATGAAAGACAACATCACGTGAAACAAAGAAGGTTCCTCGATCCAAATCATAGAGGCGATAACCTTGTTTGCCATACAGATACCCTCTAAAGACACAACATTTGCTTCTTGATTCGAATTTGTCTCCTCTATGATTAATATTATGCGCATGAGCTAATCAACCGACCACTCGTATGTGTTTATACAAAGGTTGATTACCATATAACAACTCGAACGACGTTCTCACATTGAGAACTTGAGAAGATGTTCGATTGATCAAATATGCTGCAGAAAGAATACATTCTCCCCAGAACTCAATTGGTAAACTACTTTGAAATAACAAGGCTCTTGCGACATCAAGAATGTAACGATGTTTTCTTTCTACACGACCACTTTGTTGTGGCATGTATACGCAAGACGTTTGATGAATTATTCCATTTGCTTGAAAGTACTTTGTCAAACACATAAACTCTGTACCGTTGTAACTCTTCACAACTTTGATCTTCTTTCTAAATTGTCGTTCTATCATAGTAATAAAATTCTATAGATTTGAAGCAACCGAAGACTTGTTAGGAAGAAGATAAATCCAGACAGCCTTTGAATAGTCATCGACGATTGATAAGAAATAACGAGAACCACAAAATGTAGATGATCGATATGGTCCCTAGACGTCACAATGAATCAAATCAAATAATTCCTTTGCATTATTTAAAGAATCTGAAAAACGTTGGTGTGTTTGTTTTGCTTGAAAGCAGACATCACAATCCTTATTTAAAAGTTCATAACTAGTAAAAGAAACACCTGGAAGCTTGTCAAGAACTCGAGAAGATGGATTTCCGAGACGCATATGCCACAAAATTGTAATCCTTGAGCACACCTGTCTGGTTACAAGACACAATCTCATTCTCAAGCAACCGATATAGTCCCTCTCTTTCACGATCACCCGCTCCAATCAGCATCCTGGTAGTGCGGTCTTGTAAAATCAACAATCGATCGGTTACTTGCACTATTATATAATTATCAGTGACAAGTTATCCAAGTGAGATAAGATTGGCTTGAAATCCTCGCACAAGATACACATTATGCAAACATAAACGTGAAGAGAGTTTTATTGTGCCCTATTGAGTCGAAAACACATTTGCACCAGCAGGTAAGCGAACTGATATTGGTGTTATCACGTGTAGATCTTGAAATAAATCTGCACTTCCTGTCATATGATGCATAGCACCAATATCTAATATCCACATATGATCTCTGTTCTTACCACTTATTTGATCTTTTGAGTTTGAAGAACCAAGGAGACGCTGAATAGTTTTCCATTGATCATCTGAAAAACACTCAAATCTTGGCGATTAGCTTATGTGAGAATTAGAATAGTGACTGCAACGTTGTTGGAGAAAAGCTGCGTGGTATTGGCTTGAGTTTGATTTCCACGACCTCGTCCACGCCCAAGACTCTGTTGATCTGGATTATTTTTCGACATATCCTCCCACCAATCAGGATATACCATCACTTTGAAGCAGCCTGAGACTTCATGACCTGAACACCCACAACCTATGCAATATCGAGAGGGATCTTTGTTGGTGGGAGTCATTGGTTTAAGAGATTGAGTTGTTGGTTTGTTGACAGAAACTGATTGCAGCGGATGATAAATTTGTGATGCGAAGCTCGTTAACTCTGTTTCTATTTTCCTTGAATTGATGGTTTCGTTTTGCAGAATGATCTGATTGACCGTATCCAAATCAGGAAGAGGGGAGATTGCACATATTTGAGAGCGTACAGACCCATAGATCGCATCATCAAGTCCTGCGAGAAATTCATGTACCTTCAAAACATCCTGCTCTTTGTCACGAGCAGTATTAAGATCACAGGTACATCTGCCACATTCGCATCTCTTAGTTGTTGTGCATGCTGTTATACCATCCCAAAGCTTTGTCAACTGTCCAAAGTAAGTGTCATTTGATGATCCGTTTTGTTTACACATTGACAAAGCAATATGTAATTGTTGCAGTCTAGCTCCACTCTTTACTGACAATCTTTTTCAAATTAATTCCCATAAGTCTCGTGCAAATTCACTTGTTGATATCGTTGAACGCAGTTTATGATCGACTGTGAACTTAACCCATCTCACAAATAAGATGATTATTAGCTATCCAATCTTCAAGTTGTGGAGAGCCGGTTGTAGGTTTGGTTATGCTTCCATCAAGGAAACCAAATTTCTTGCGTGAACTTAAAGCTATCCTAAAGTAAAGCGCCCAATCATCATAGTTTGAACCTATAAGAAGCGGCTGAGAGATAACTGCTCTTGAATTATCACTAGATGTTAGATCATAAGGTGAAATTGTTTTAATTTGTCGTTGCTGGTGGATCAGCCAATGTTGAAGAAGAAGAAGAATCGAAGGAGAAGAAGAAGCCGAGAGGCAAAGATTTTTTAGGTTTAGATTGAAACCAAAATTTTGGGTTTAGATGGATCAAATGCTCTAATACCATGACAAATTACGAATGGATAATTTGTTATTGATTTGTGTTATGTGTTACAAGACCTAATAGTCTCTCTTTATATCAAACGAAATCAAAAGATTATAAACCTAATCCTAATCATAACAATATTGCCGTTACTTAAGGATCAAACTAACTTTCGTAATAAACACAATGAAATTAGAGGTAAACATTGATTGATAGCATACTCGATCAAACAAGTTATTTTTTCGCCTATTACGGATCTCATACTACCTCGCCTCATAAGTTGAAAATCCATAATCCCAAAGACTATCGAGATACCGTTTAATTGATATGTATCTGTCAAACAACATTAGTCAATACTATCATTTTTTAGCAAAGTTTTTATATATAAAAAAATAAAAATTAGTAAATTATCACCAAATATACGTTAATCCATGGATTTAATCTGGCTTAAATACTAAAGAATAAATAAACAAGTGTCCAAAGTCACTTTTAAGTTTTGATTTTGACATACGATAATTGAGAAAAAGTGAAGATACTCTCTCCCCTCTCTAATTTCTCTCTAAAATTTCCTTTGTTTGACTCCACTATCGCAGTTTCATCTTTTTCTTTCCCCCTCCGGCGACCACCACAGCGTCGGGAGAAGGGAGATCGCCGTAAATAAGTTTCTTTCTTTGCTCTTTCAGGTTTTAAGGATGGTCGCTTGCAGAGGAGGACGGACTCCTTTTTCTCCTCTGCTGTGGCGGTTTCGGAGATGGACTAGACGGGACGATCTTAGCTACGGCCGCTCTCGACTATGTTGGGAGATTTTCCGGCGAGATCTCCAAGATCTCGGCCTTTCAACACCGGTACATTATCGCTCCTTTCCTGTCAGCCTCTCAGAGATTGAAGTCCTTTTTCGGCGTCTGGTGTTTCGAGGGTCCGATGAATCGCCGTTGTATCCTCACCGGAGCTGGAGAAGAAGATGAGATTCCGTTTTGCTCGAGCGCCACCGACCAAGACCATCCGTGGGAAGATTCCAGATCTCTCTGGAATTAGGGTTTCTAGTTTTTTGGTTTTCAGGGCCTTGGCCCATTGGGCTTGAAATTTTAATGTAATTAATAGTTGGGCCCTGAGTGTATCTAAGGCTTTTTCTTTTGTTTTGGATCTAACTATTAAGTCAGCCAATAGTATTAGGTTATGACTAGATCAATCCATAGGTTTCAAATCCTATGGTAGAATCCCGAATCGGTTTGTACCGAGCCAATGGGATAGTTGGGGTTGTATCTGGCCTGGTGTGAATTCCAGATCGCATTTACCCGTCTTTACGGGAGTTGTCTGCTTCGAAAAGAAGCTGTTATCTGCCCTGAGCCACTGCTATTGCAAACTTGTAGCGTTATCTCTGTCCCCCTGGTAAGATTTGTACTATAGTTTGTTTCGGTTTTAATTTAATGTTAATGGTTGACAAAAAAACAAAAGTTTTGACTTTGGCATATTTTTTTAGGATAAATAAAAGGTATTCTGTTGGCAAAAAAATAAAATAAAATAAAGGTACTCTCTCGGTTTCATCATTTTCTACAATATTTTACATATATTAATAAAATTTATAAAATACTTATTATAACTCGATTTAAGGTATAAAGATCAATAATTATTGGATAATAAAAGAGTAAAATAAAAAAGTAATGATTATTTTTACTTTACAATTTTAAAACATCATTTTATTTCAAATAAAAAAACTATTCTTAAACATCCTTATAATGAAACAAGAGAGTATACCAATAATTTAAATACTTTGTCCCTATCAAGTTATAAAAATATCGATTAGCAAGAAAATAATTGGAGTAAAGGAAGAGGATGACTTGTAAAGATAAAGTCATTCTTTGGGACAATATATTTCATACGTACACTAATTAATATTCCAAAATTCTTTGATAGGTGACGATCGTCCGGCGAAGTGAAGGAATTTCAGACAATTTTAACGACCCGAAAGATTTTTGGTTTGTTGGTTTAAATTGATTGATTTATTAGGTTTAATGAGATTTTTGGTTAAAATAAACCAATAATAATCCATGTTATGTGCAATTAGCTCAGAAACTTTCGATTTGTGGTTAAATAGATTACGAATATTAAGTTTGGGGTGAAATTAGATCTACAACTTTCAATTTATGGGCAAATATAAAGAGCTCCAAACTTTGGATGGAACTGGGGCTATATGGTATAGTTAATACGTTTCTCAGATTTCCCTAGCCTTGCTAATAGACATCATAAGATGCTGGAATTAATGATTTGCGGCCCCAAGGGTACGACCGAAGCTGATCAAGGTTCATCACTAGCTTAATGTAGTCATGTGGGATATTCCTCTTCTCGTCCTTTGCCATTATAAAGCCAGCTATAACACAAATATAAATCAACTAGATCCTATCCACAAACTTCTAAGTCTTAGCTTCTACAAGAAGACCTAAATTTTTCTTGGCACTGCCATTCTTTCCTTTAGCAATGTACTCCAAAACCCATTTTCTGCATCTAATTCGGGTGTATGGATCTTCGCTTGTTTATCTCTGCAATCCAGTCTGGTGATTGCATGAAACTCCTGCAGTGAAAACCGCATAGGCGTGCCTCCAAAAACAACTCACAACTCATGTTTCTGCGTGCATACCAATTGCCTGCACATCATACTATGGACAAGGGGTGCGAAAAAGTTTAAGTTGTTGTCATTTATTGCGAGGAAGTGTTTGAATATAGGGTCCTGCTTAACAACATTGTAAGACTTTGGAAGGGCATCTTTTAACTTTGACAACAATGACATCTTGCATGTAATGTTGATCTGGTCCACTTCAGGTAAATTGCCTGTTCAGAAGATGAGTTTCAGAAGCTCACCTTCCATCCTATAGCAAAATTGGCAAAAAATGTCAGAATGGTCGAAATTGGCTAGAATATATGCAAATAAGTGAAGAGATACACGAAAACATATCTAAATAGAGCTGTTCTGGATCTAGAAAACGTGTTTTGGATCTAGAAGACATCTACTACCATCGTGTTATGGATCCCGAGGACGTCTTCCACCAACGTGGTCTAGATCCAGAATACGTCTTCTTGATCTAGAAGATGTATTCTGGATCCAGAAAAGACGTCTTCTACAACCGTGTTCTGGATCGTCGAGAAGACGGGTTCTGGATCCAGAATAGTATGGTATAAGACGTCTTTTTGGGATCCAGAAAACGTCTTCTGCCATCGTGTTCTGGATCCTGAATCTGAAACCCTAAAAAATCATCGGTCGGAATCAAATAAAAAATACATGCATAAGGCTAGGAAATCAAACTAACGCAAACAACTCTCGAAAATGTCGAATAAACAACCCACAAATTGGCAAACTTTTCGCGAATTCATTGAAACCAATAACCAAATATCGCGAAACCAATAAAAATTATCAGTCGAGAATTATACACACTACAAGAAAACAGGCTAAAAGCGACTACGTCGAGCGACTACAAATGTAGTCGCTTAACTAGAGCGACTCTAGAGCGACCACAAAGCTACTAAATAAGCGACTAAAAAACAGATGTGGCGGGGTAGTCGCGCATGAGCGACTGCACAAAAGGAGTCGTTCATAGGCGACCATCGAGCGACCACAAGACTGATGTCGCTCAGCCGTGGTCGTTCTTGAGTAGTATTTAAGCGACAACAAGTTCAAAGTCGCTGCTAGAGCGACAACCGAACGACGCCTTGACCGTAGTCGCTGAAATGTAGTCGCTTCGTAGTAGATATAGTCTGAAGTCGTCGCGTAGTCGTTACCTTGCGACTACCGAGCGACTACTTCAAATCGGTTAAAACACAATTTGTACGTTCGGTTCTGGTAGCTGTAACTAATGAGAGCGACTACAATGGAATCGCTTTGTGGTCGCTCATTTTAAGCTATATATACTCCCCTCACTCTCATAACTTATATAAACGAAAAAAATTTAGAAAGAAAAGTATGAGAAATCCTTATAATAAATCAAATTTTAGAGAGTGGATGTACCGGAGAATGGATGAGGAGACAAATAACATTGCCGCGGAGAATTATGCTGGAGTGGACGAATTCATGAACCTTGCAAACAATCAACCAATTGCACAAAGTAGTGGGGGAAGAACGTAAAATTTCTACCGGGAACTAGAGTATGGAATCATCTGTTGC
>OVAU01001555.1:2264-14490 GCA_900406315.1 Biscutella laevigata subsp. laevigata
AAAAAACAGAACTTCGTAAAAATAGAAAGAAAAACAAAAAACAGTTCCCATTTATTTATTTTTCAACTTTTTATATAAAGAGTAAACATTTTTATTAGGAACACCAATTTGAAAAAGCAATGGGTGATCATGGAGATACAAGAACAGGAATGGTTGTGAGTAAAACCATATTGTTGTGTCTCTATGGAATCATGAGCATTGTTTGTGTGAATGGTCATAGCATTAACTACAAAGAAGCTTTAACCAAATCTCTCATCTTCTTGGAAGCTCAAAGATCAGGCAAACTCCCTAAAAACAATAGGGTTCCATGGAGAGGTGATTCTGCTCTTGATGATGGCAAACTCGCTAATGTAAGCTTTGTGTTATATTCTATCATCTCAACAAAACTATGTTACAAACTTACAATGTTTATGTAGGTGGATTTGGCTGGAGGGTACTATGATGCAGGAGACAATGTGAAGTATGGTCTTCCAATGGCGTTCACGATTACAACTCTGGCTTGGTCTGCTATAAACTACGGGAAAGAACTTAGAGCCACAGGAGAGCTTGAAAACACTCGTGCAGCTATCCGTTGGGGCACAGATTATTTCTTAAAATGTGCTTCTCGTAAGAACCGCCTCTACGTTCAGGTCTTGACCAAATACTTTAACTTATGGTTTGCAAAAATGATAATGGGTCGGTCATGAACTAAAACTCATAAAGAAATCGTTTTAAACGACAAAATTTTTAAAAATTATTTAGGGACATTAAATGTGTTCATTTGATATATACTTGACTAGTTTTAGGCATCATATAAATTCGGACCGATTTATATGCCCATTTACTAATCGAAAATGGTTGTGTGTCTCATTTAGGTTGGTGACCCACACGCGGATCACCAGTGTTGGGCTAGGCCAGAGAATATGCAAACGCCAAGGACTGTTTTGCAAATCAGCGATAAAGATCCCGGTACAGAGATTGCGGCTGAAACTGCAGCCGCATTGGCAGCTTCCTCCATAGTTTTCCGCAGTGTCGACCATAAATACTCTCGCAGCCTCCTCAATAAAGCCAAATTGGTATGCTTATATACATACAATATAGATACTTGTTTCATTGTTCAACTAAGACACTAAACATTTGACCAATGTTTCAAATTCAGCTTTTCAAGCTAGCCAAGAGCCACAAGGGTACATACGATGGAGAATGCCCTTTCTATTGTTCTTGCTCCGGTTACAACGTATATGAACTCACATCAAGTAATCAAAATATATTTTTCTTTATTTGCTCAAAACGTAATTTGTAATCTTTAAAATGTAAAGGACGAGTTGATATGGGCTGCAACATGGCTATACAAGGCAACGAGGAATGAAGTTTACTTAAGCTATCTCAAATTCGAAGCCATTAGTGCTTATGTCGCTGAGTTCAGTTGGGATCTCAAGTACGCCGGAGCTCAAATCCTCATCGTCAAGGTATATATATCCAAAGATATATCACTTTATTCTCTCTTTTTTTTTATAACTCAGGTAAATCTAAGTTACTTGGTTCAACGGATACCATGAGTTTCGAGTTTTGCTCATGTCAACGGACTACATGAGATCCAATTCGCTCGGGTCAACAAGTTACATGAGATCCGACTAATCCCGCGAGTCAAGGGGAGCCATGTGAAAACCCATGAGATGTGAGAATAAATATGACTTAATTTTGCGCAGTAGGTGGATCGAACTCGGGACGTGATAACGCTTCTTGCCCATCTCCAACTACCCGACCACAACATTAGGACATCATTTTATTCTTGGTTGGTCGAAAACCAATTAATGTATTTTGTCTAAATGCAGATGATCTTCGAAGGCATGAAAGGACTAGACATATACAAACAACAAGCTGATAGTTTTATATGCTCTAATCTCCCTGGTAGTCCTTACCACCAAGTCTTCAATACACCAGGTCTTGCCTACATAATAAACAGATAACACTTGTTCATAATCTATATTAATTAAGTTTCGGTTAATTAGAATGCATGTGATCGTTCTTGATTATACGATTCAGGTGGTATGATTCACTTGAGAGATGGAGCCAACTCTCAATACGTCACTGGTACAGCCTTCTTGTTCTCTGCTTACGCTGATCTTCTACAGAAACATAACAAACAGATCTCTTGCGGAAACAAACAATTCGATTCAACACACCTCATGGCCTTCGCCAAAAAACAAGTAATGCTCTAACCTAATTATGGGTCATGTTCTTTTTCTATTCCATATGTTGCATTCATATACAAATGTTCTGGATGCTGTTTTTCGATTATTTTTTATTTGTATTCAAATGCAACATCTAAATGTTAATATGCTCAACATCTAGATGTTATAATATCTAGTTTTTTTTCTAACAAAATGCAGATTCCCGATTTTTCTGGAAAATCAGAATTCCATGTTTTTTCGAGATAAACTGCATAATCTTAATTGTTTCTGGTTGACAAAAAAAAAAAAANAAAAAAAAAAAAATCTTAATTGTTTCTGAAAATCTATGTCATTTTAAAATTTAGCATTTAAATGGTTTTAAAAATCCAAAAACAAATAAACAACATCGAAATAGAGCATCTGGATACAATATCTAGTTACACGACCAATATACTCTTTTACTAATGAATTTCTCTGTTATTTTAGTAACAAAGATTACGAATATATACATTGACATGTAGTTCTCAAGCAACTATTAATGGGCTTGATCGGTTAATCACAAGAATATGTTTTCTCTATTTCTATGCACGTTTCAGATGGACTACATTCTAGGGAGTAACCCAAAAGGAAGATCATACATGGTTGGTTTCGGATCAAACCCACCAAAGCAAGCTCACCACAGAGGAGCCTCAGTACCAATGTCTGAAGCCAACGCACCACTAAGTTGCCCAATGAGCTTCGTGAAATGGTACAACAAAGACGTACCTAACGCTAATGAGCTAACCGGGGCCATCTTGGGAGGACCAGACCGTCAAGATAACTTCCAAGATTTTCGATGGACTTCAGTTTACACGGAGCCTTGTACTTACATCAACTCTATCGCTGTCGGTCTTCTCGCTAAGCTCGCTGCTACGGCTTAGAGCTATATGCGACCAGTTTGATTCAGAGTATTATTCTAAGGGTTTCATTTACCATCTATGTTTGCTTACACATGTGGCTATGCAGTGTGACTGTATTTTTCGCAGAAGTATAAAACTGCATGGGTATAATAAATATAAACCCTTATGATTTGAATCATTTTTCAAGGGACATTCTTACATGTCATTAACAAAAGTACAATGTTGACCTGTTGCCACAAAAAAACTCTTTTTAAAACATAATCAAATTAATGTTTTTTTACTATAATAATTACATGATATATGTAAGAAATAATTATTTACTTAGAAATTAATATTTAAATTAATTTCAAATGAAAATTGCCAACAGCCTAGTGGAAAGCACTATGGCTTCCATCTTCACCAAGCAAGGTTCGATCCTTAGCAGTCTCAGAGGGAACTTAAATATGACAAGTGATGAGACCCGTCTTGTGGCCTACTTAAAAAAAAAAAAATTTATTTCAAATTTTAATTATTTATTTTGAAAATTATTTGCTCACCAATCAAATTAAATAATAAAATTTTGATATCTAACTATACTATATTATTAATTCTAAATAATTACTTTCACATATTAATTTTAGTTTTTTTATTATTTATTTTAAAATATTTACAGCCAATCAATTAAATAATAAAAAATTGATACTAAAATAAATCCGTTTTTAGTTGAATCATATACATTCAACATATTATACATTCAAAACTTAATAAAAAAATATTAGAAGAATATTTATAAACTCTTAAAAGATAAGAAAAATTGAAATTGGTATCGAGAATACATTAATTTTTTTAAACGACTGAAAATGTGAAATATTGGGGATTTTTTTTATTATCAATTTCTAGGTTAAAGTAAGAAAAAAATTCTTTTTGTTGACTACTTTTAACTTTTTTGTTGACTAATTTTGATATTTTTATTTTTTACCAAATAATTTTCTATTATTTAAAGAGAAATTAAGGCTTCCCATGAAACTTTTCATGTCATCATCAGTACACTGCACAATCGTAGTGTTGTAAGAGAAAAAGAGAACCTTTTTTTCTCTCTTTTCAAAGTCGAATCCCGAATCAAACCACAATAATATCCCAATTTCTTCCACTCTCCTCTACTTCGTGCCCACTCTCTTTGAAGTTCCTTTTTTCTCATATCATCATGCATTCCGTGTTGGAGCCTGAGAAAATGGAGGAAGAACCACAAGAAGGAGGAGGAAGCAGTTCGCTTAAGAGAAAATTCTCTGAAATCGATGGCGATCCTTTGCATGGTACGGACGCTCCTGATTGTTCCTCTTCTCCCATGGTGATCGACCCTAATGGGTATCTTTATCTTCCTCTTTGGGTCTGAGTTCCTTTTTGGGGGTTGTGCTAATTCACTAAAGTTTACTTTTTTTTTCTTTTTTTTTTGTCTCCTTGTGGGTCTGTGCGTTTGCAGTAGTTATGAGTTGAAGGTCTACGAGGTTGCAAAGAATAGGAACACAATTGCTCTTATGGATACTGGAACGGAGAAAACAGAGATAACCAACATGCTTATCAAAGCCATGAGCTCTTCTGATTCTGCAAAAAGATTGATAATTTTCTTGGCCCCAACTGTAGTTCTTGTCAAACAGGCAAGTCTTCTCTTGATCCTGCTTGTGTGGTCTCTAACTTTTTCGTTTTAGGTGATTATGTCTGGTTTGATTGAACCTTGCATAAAAACTGTTTCTTTTGAGGGTATGTATGGTTCTTTTGGGATTCAAACACTTTGGCTTAAAACCCCAAAGAGAGAGCAGATCAATCACATTGGAAGCTCATTTCTGATTTTTTTTGTTTTTTCTTGGCGTGTGTGGGGTTTTAGCATTGCTCCGAGCTCAAAGAGAATGTAAATCTGATGGTTCAAGAGTACTTTGGAGCTAAAGGAGTTGATAAATGGACATTGCAGCGCTGGGATGAGGAGGTTAGCAAGCACAATGTAAGTTTGTGTTTCTGTTTCTGTTTGTACAAGTGACTCCTTATAGTTTGGTTAATGTATCACATTATTTTCTCCGATAACGAAACGATAGGAGAATGTCAATACACTCTGACCAGCTCAATGTTGCATCTGATTATAAACAGCAGAGTTTCTTGATTTTCACAGACAATTAATTATTGGCATGGACAATTCATTGTTATTGCATTGCTTGTAGTTGTAGAGTATGGTAGTATTAGAGCCATGGATAGTCTTTGAGGTTAGTCATTGTTATTGCATTGAGTTAAGCCCATATCGATTTGTTAGTAAATTTACTGCCTAGAGTTTTGGGGTTGGTTTTTCTTCCATTGTTGATTCTTTCATCATTGTGTTTAGCTTGCTTGCTCGAGGGCTTGTCATAGATCTGCGACTATATTGATCTATCTAACACCTATCACGTTCACGTTTCCTGTTTCCGAACCCAAGTAATATGTTCAATGACATTATGTTTTGTTTGGTTCAGGTTTTGGTTATGACTCCTCAAATATTTTTGGATGCCCTTAGGAGTGCATTCCTGAAATTAGATATGGTATGTCTTCTAGTAATTGATGAATGCCACCGAACCTCTGGCAATCATCCCTATGGAAGAATAATGAAGGTGTGTTTCTTCAGTTTTTCATTTATTTTTCTTCTAGCCAGTCAATAAACTGTCTCCTTTTTGGTTTGCATGAAGGAGTTCTATCACAAATCTATTGTCAAACCTAAGATATTTGGATTGACAACATCAGCCGCCACTAGAAAAGGCATGTTAGTTAAAGTTTCTCATTTTCTCTCTATGTCAAACCGGAAAACTTGCTTTATGTAACTTTTTTATTAATGTTTCAACCTCATGTAAGTAAAATAAGCTCATCATATCGCAAGAGTTTTGTTAGCCATCTCTTAGTGGTTTCCTGTGCCTCGAACTGTGCAGATCAAGTATCACAACTTGAGAGCCTCATGGACTCACAGGTATGTTGTTTTCTATGTTGCTTTTTTGTAAAAAGGAAATATATACTAGTTCAAAAATTAATGTTATTGCAAGATTTACTTTGAAATTCAGTTTTTTAATCCCGAAGAGGAGAAAGGGTTGGAAAAGTTTGCTACAAAAGAGGGTCCAATATTTTATGACCCTCCACTGTTCTGTAGTCTGGAATTGAAAGAAAAGCTGGAAACTTTGCACCTCAAGGTATATATGCTTACTAAGTATGAGCCAGAACATCACTATCTCCTATTGTGTTTCGTAGGGCGTGAGAAATGTTCTGTTTTGTTCCACAGTTTAATGGTTCTCTTTTACGGCTTCAAGAAACAGACAAATGCAGTTGTCCCGACATGGATGATAAGTTTAAGACATATCGAGAGCGATTGTCCATTGACCATGGAGACATTTTGTATTGCCTTGATAATCTTGGCCTGACTTGCGCACATTTGGTATTCTTACTACCACATACTACTAGTTTTATTTCTTGTCTGTTAATCATTTGCCTACTCATTGTTTGTTTTCTATTCACTTGACTAATATGTTTTGCTGATTTCTTTTTTCCTTATCTTATCTTGCTTTGATTAAAGGCGGCAGAAGTCTGCTTGGAGAAAATCTTAGAAAGGAAAGATGAAAGTGAAACTTATAAAGAATGCTCAATGGTGCACAAGGAATTTCTTGAGAATACTTTATCCACAATTGGGGTGTATTTGCAGCAAGGTACAGTCTTCAAAGCTCTATTTTGCACCGAGGAGTCTACTTCAAGTCAGTAATTCAACCTTTTTTTCATTGTGCCTCATATGTGTGATTTGACAGAAGATCAGAAGTTGGTAGATTTGCAGCAAAACCATTTGTCAGCAGTAAATTTGGGAAATGTATCTCCAAAGTTACGAGAACTTTTCCATCTATTGGATTCATTTCGGTAATTTAATTTTCTTTTCTCAAAATTGCAACCAAACCTCCATGTGTTCTAATGACTCTTAAATGCAGAGGGGAGAAGCCAAACTCGTGCCTTATTTTTGTTGAGAGAATTATTACCTTGGAAGTGATTGTCAGATTCGTGAAGAAAGAAGCCTCTCTAGCTTACCTTAACGTTTTGAAATCAATCGGAAACGCCACCCCTACCCATGAGTCAGCACAGAAGACGCAAACTGAAGTACCTGATTCATTTCAGGTTAGCAAGATTGCCTGTTCTTCTTCACAGTCACACATTTCACAAATTAAAAAATGTTCTATTCTGAGAGCTTTTTAATGAATGCAGGTGAATCTTATATTTAGTGCTGATCAGCTTGAAGAGGAATTCCAGGTTCCAAATTGCTCATGTATTATATGTTTTGACCTGCCCAAAACCGAGCGGAGTTACTCGCAGTCCCAAGAACTGGCTAAACAGAGTAACTCTAAGTCTATTATGTTTCTTGAAAGGTAGGAGACAGTCTTGATTAACAAAATGTGTTTACTAAAATGAAGTGCCCTCTTTCGTAGCTCATTCTGTAAATACTAATTACTGTAGGGGGGACACGAAACAAAGGAACCATCTGTATGACCTTATGCAAAAAGAAGTCCCAATGCGAGATCCAGAGACCCCAAAGTTAAAGCTGTGTCCACCTCCAGTGACAAATGGGCATGACGTGAAGGAGAATAAAGTAACGGCTATTCCAGATTCTAGCATCCCTGTCTTTGGGGAAGCAGCTCTCACTCAAACTAAAATCGATCCTCCTAGCAGAAATGACCAGTTAGCATGTAAGAAGTTACGTCAAATGGATGTGTTGGATAACGACGCCAGAGAGAAGGTTGCCTCCTCTAATAGTAAATCATCTTCATCGGCTGCAGGTATGTTTTATTATTTTCATAGCTCCTTAATATGCTGGTGTCGGTGATTTTGGTCTTTGCTCCTTTATAAGCCACTCTTGATTCGCCCAAACACCAGCAGATGCATATCATATGTATATATCTAAGGTCCTGGAGCTTTTCTTAATTTGTTTATACTCGTATATATCTTTTATCTTTGGACAGGTTCCAAAAAACGTAAGGAGTTGCACGGGACAACTCATGCAAGAGCATTGTCAGGAAACTGGGGAGAAAATCTTGATGGCGCCATCTTTCAGGCTTATAAGCTTGACTTCTGTTGTAATATTTCTGAAAATGCATATTCGAGTTTCGTTCTTTTGCTTGAGTCAACCCTCGCAGAGGATGTTGGTAATATTGAGATGGACCTTTACTTGGTAAGGAAATTTGTGAAGGCTTCCGTCTCACCTTGTGGCCAGATACGTTTGAGTTCTGAGGAGGTACCTCCAACACTACGATCTGTCGGGATTTATAAAGTTTCCTGTTTCATGTTTTGAACTTGATGTCTTCTTCGTGTCTTGGGAAATCATGCAGATGGTGAAAGCAAAGTGTTTTCAACAGTTTTTCTTCAATGGCATATTTGGAAAGTTGTTTGTTGGATCCAAATCTTTGGGAACAAAGAGAGAATTTTTGCTTCAAACTGACACAAGTTCCCTTTGGCACCCTTCCTTTATGTTTCTACTGCTACCGGTTGAAACAAATGGTCTAGTTTCGAGTGCTACAGTTGACTGGTCAGCTATCAACTCATGTGCCTCGACAGTTGAGTTCTTGAAGAAAAATTCTCTTCTTGAAGGTCCGGTTAGTGATGAAACTCATTGCAACACCTCATCCCGTCAGGAAGAGTCACTCGAGGATGAAAAGAAGGAAACGAATCTGATTCATTTTGCCAACGCTTCATCTGATAAAAATAGTCTGGAAGAAACTGTTGTCGCTGCCATTCATACCGGAAGAATATACTCTATAGTTGAAGCGGTAAAGGATTCTTCTGCTATGAGCCCGTTTGAGGACGACGAATATGCTACTTATGCAGAATATTTTAATAAAAAGTAAGTGATATTCTTCTCTAGCTCTGGATGTTCTCTCAATATCACGTCCTGTAACGTATGATAACTCTGGACTCAACCTCATTTCTTTTCATCAGGTATGGGATTGTATTGGCGCACCCAAAACAACCATTGATGAAGTTGAAGCAGAGTCACCATGCACATAACCTTTTAGTCAACTTCGACGAAGATGGTAAGTTCGCTCTTGAAAACCTATCCAACACATGGATTGTGTCTAAGATGTTGCTTTCAATGTAAATGGATAGTGGTGGTAAAGACAGAAGCAAAGGCTGGAAACGTTAGAAAAGGAAAACCAAATATACATGCGTATATGCCTCCAGAGCTTTTGGTCAGAATTGACGTACCGCGTCCGGTGATAAAATCTATCTACTTGCTGCCCTCAATGATGCACCGCCTAGAGTCTCTTATGTTAGCCAGCCAGCTTAGGGAAGAGATTGATTGCAGCATCGATAACTTCAGTATTTCGAGTACATCGGTATGCGTTTAGACACTCTGTCTTTTAGAGATGAACCTAAGTATCACGTTTTTCAACTAACACTTGTATTTGTTCAATGAATCAGATTCTTGAAGCAATTACAACACTTACATGCGCTGAAGCTTTTTCCATGGAGCGGTTGGAACTACTCGGGGATTCAGTTTTGAAGTATGTGGTGAGCTGTTATATATTCCTCAAGTATCCTGAAAAAGACGAGGGAAAGTTATCGCGGCTGAGGCAATCGTTTATATCTAACTCAAATCTTCACCGCTTAGCCACTGATCGCAAACTACAGGTATGTCTGTGTAAATGTATCATATCTATCAGTCATAAAACTAAAGAAATGTCTTTGTAAATTGGGATTTTGGTTTGTATAGGGATACATAAGAAATGGGGCTTTTGAACCACGTCGCTGGATTGCACCTGGTCAGTTTTCTCTTTTTCCCGTACCTTGCAAGTGTGGCGTTGACACTAGGGAAGTACCATTGGATCCAAAATTCTTCACGGAGAGTATGACTGTTAAAATTGGAAAGTCTTGCGACCTTGGCCATAGATGGACGGTTTCAAAGTCTGTATCAGATTGTGCTGAGGCCCTGATTGGTGCTTATTATGTAAGTGGTGGATTGACTGCGGCTCTCCATCTGATGAAATGGCTTGGTGTTAACGTTGATTTTGACCCAAACTTAGTCGTTGAGGCTATCAATATAGCATCTTTACGGTGTTGCATCACTAAGAACGAAGAGCTCGTGCAGTTGGAGTCCAAGATACAACGTGAGTTCTCTTTAAAGTGCCTTTTAAAAGAAGCCATCACACATTTCTCTGTTCGTGAATCCTATAGTTACGAGGTATGGCTTCATTGTTCAGTCCTGTATTTAGTTAAGTTATCTTTATATTTTCAGATATTCTCATGTTTTCAACTTGTTCTTCAAACAGAGATTAGAGTTTCTGGGAGATTCTGTACTGGATTTTCTAATCACCCGTCATCTTTTCAACACTTACACACAAACCGGGCCTGGAGAGATGAGCGATCTCCGTTCTGCATGTGTAAGTAACGAAAATTTTGTGCAGGTTGCAGTGAAAAATAATCTGCACACCCACCTTCAATACCATTCTACGCCTCTTGAGACACATATAAATGAGTATCTGATGTCCTTCTCAAAACCAGATGAGGCTGGTAGATCCATCCCTTCAATACAGGGCCCTAAGGTAAACATACCTGCATGACCAGTTCTAAATACAGAGGAAGTGGATTGACTGCTGTTTCTGTTCTGGTTTAGGCTCTTGGAGACTTGGTGGAGAGTATTGCTGGAGCATTGCTGATTGATACAAAATTAGATCTTGATGAAGTGTGGAGAGTCTTTGAGCCTTTGCTTTCTCCACTCGTAACACCAGATAAACTTGAACTGCCTCCATACCGAGAGCTCAATGAGCTCTGCGACTCTCTTGGGTATTTCTTCCAGGCAAAATGTGTAAATGATGGTCTGAAGGCAAAAGCCACGATCCAGTTGCAGCTGGACGATGTTCTTCTTACTGGAGATGGATCTGAGCAGACAAATAAACTGGCATTGGGAAAAGCAGCTTCTCATCTGCTTAAGCAACTCGAGGTATATGTTTTCACTTGTGTCTGCTGTGTGTGAGTAATAAAAATTTCATTTGCTGAAACTTTCCTTGATTTTCAGAAGAGAAACATTTCACGTAAAAAATCAATGGGGGATAATGAGAGTTCCATGGATGTCAATGTTGCTACGGATTGCACTAACAGCAAGAGAGAAACTCCGGCTTTAGATGCCTTAAACATGAGTACAACGATCCCAGGTAAGCAAGCATCCGGTGTTATTAACATTCAGATTCTTCTTTTTCCTTTTTTCAGTTTTCTTCTATCTTGAGTAATCTGTATCTTATGATTTGATGTTTTCAAGTTATTGGACCGATAAACATGAAGAAAGGCGGGCCTCGTGGAACTCTACATGAGTTCTGCAAGAAACATCTCTGGCCAATGCCTACTTACGACACCTCAGAAGAGAAATCCCGGTGAATTCATCACTCCCGTCTCGTTTTGGTCGTGTGTTTTTTACGTAGTCTCCCAAGTCTTGATCAATATTAACCGGTACTTGCTTGTGTTTGAGCAGAACTGCGTTCGAATTCCTGGATGGAGATGAGAAGCGGACCAGTTTTAGCAGCTTCATATCGACCATAACCATAAGGATACCGAATCTGGATGCTGTAATGTATGCAGGAGAAGCTAGGCCTGACAAGAAGAGTTCCTTTGACTCTGCAGTTGTGGAGCTACTTTATGAGCTCGAGCGCCGCAAGATCCTCACCATAAGAAAGTAGATTAGTTTCAACCTTTAACAAGTTACATTGTCGAGCACTGAAGCTCCCAAATAATCCCACTTGAAAAGCTTACTAATCTGGATATGTATAATGTTGTCGGCTAGATTTGGATCGTTTTGTATCCGAATCTCTAATCTATCCATCAACTGTTATGCCTTGATAAGCTCGTAGACATTACTACAGTTGAAGCTACTAACACGTTTCAGGGCAATATTTTCATTAAACTTCCAAACAAGTCATATGAAGCTTTAAAGGCCTTTGAGAGAGGTTCAACAACTTAAATGTAAAGAAGTAGAAGAAATATTATTACCTGTTATATCAAAACTACAAAAGTGTCAAAGCCAATCATCCATCCATGCCCTCCATGTTAGTTTGTTATAAGTATCAACCATGATGAAATAGATACAAGAAGTGGAGGATGCAAATAACAATATATACTAGAGAAAGATTCGCGCGTTGCACGAGATTAGTAAAAAAAAATATACTTGAT
>OVAU01001556.1:0-14489 GCA_900406315.1 Biscutella laevigata subsp. laevigata
AGAGAGATTATGTAGAATTGAGAAGAATCAAAGAGAAGATGCTAGAAAGCCATAATGGCCGTGAGAGTAAAGAGAGATAATGGTTTAGATTGATCTCCTTAGTTGCCAAAAGGTTTCCATCAAACATGAATAAATAGTAAATGGAAACAAGAAACNTCTAATTACATGAGCTTCAATTGAATGAGTCTTCTCTTATAAGTTAATACTTCCAAGAATGGTGATATATGGAACGTTATTTTCTTCGAAGACTTCCAACTTCCAGCCTTTGGCACATTTCTACCAGAAACAAACACATTCTTAAATCAAGCATCATTGTTGAACAAAGAAACATGATAAATCTTTACTTTTATAGCCAAAGGCTTGAAGTTGATATCCAATTGTCTTAATGCTTGTGTTTAGGGGGTTGGGGATGGGTAAGGAGTGTTATCACATTCCGAGCTCGATCCACCTACTATGCGAAACTAAGTCACATTTATTTTGGACATCTCAAGGTTTTCACATGGTTCCCCTTGGCTCCTAGGATTAGTCGAATCTCATATACCCCGTTGATCCGAACAAGCTTGGATCCCATGTAACTCATTGACTCGAACATAGTTTAGAGCTCATAGTGTCAATTAAACCAAGTAACTTTTATTCGAGTTATTAAAAAATAAAGTTGATATTTAACTCTTCCAACAATTAAAACATTTTACTCTCTCTCCTGTTTTCATTTCTCGAAATCAGGGTGCACCTTAACTCGAGATTTAAATTCTTTTTGGTCAATGTGTAGCTCTTTCTTGTCTTTGAAGTATTAATTTTATATTGTGATTACATGAGTCTCGACTAATTCTGCAAAAAGATCTTAATAAGTTTACATGTCCTCATCATCCAAGTATATATCATCGGTTTCAACACTCTTTTGTCGATTTTTTTTTTCTTTAACAAACTCTTATACTTCAACATTGAGAGATTCGATCGTCCCAAAATTTGTTCAAAAAAAATACACTTATTCTAGTTAATAAAAAGAACAAAAAAAGTTGGCGATACTTCAAATATAACCATTATATTAAAAGAAAATAAGTGGTTCTTAAAATAAAACAAAAAGCTAATCAGATAACAACTTTATCACTCTATGTCTCTCAGTCTCACCTAAAGGTGTTAACTTAATTATTGTCTAGAGAACAAATGGGAGATAGGCAAGGAAAAGAGAGAAGAAATACATAGCAAAGGCCAATACACAAATCCAAAAGTGGTAAGTCGATTTCACATAAACCGGTAAGCCTATTATGAGCCCAACGATCACGATAATAAGAGCTTCCATCGAGTAATTCCATGTCAAGCCTCGAGTGTATACAATCGCCAATATGATTGACATTCCCATCAGATTGTTCATCGTAACATCTTTGTATATCTGTGGAAACCAATAAACAATACCTTTAAACCAAATAGAAACCAAATCGAACCAAAAAAACTATCAAACCCGAATCGAAACCGGAGAAAAAATCTGAAGGGATACTAAATTTCACTTTTCGAATAACTGAAACTAAACCCGAAGCGACAAAAATATATTGGGTACCCGAAATATCTAAATCTAAGTCTAAATATTTGATATTTATTAGTATTTTTTAATATTTTATATTTAATATTAAATTTTCAGATATACAATATATTTATAATGTTTTATTCTCAATTTTATATTTATTTATAAGAAAATTTGAATATTCATCATTATTTTCAATATTTACTATATTTTAATTTTTAATATCAAAATTTTATATATTTAATATTTTCGGATACTTGAACTCAAACAAAAAAAAACTGAATAGATCATCTAAATCTCAGCCCGAAATCCGAATGGATACTCGAACGCGCACACCTTATCTCATCAACTAGGTCATGTAATATAGTGTAACGTGTGGGCCAAGTAATGAACTGTGATAGATAAACCAACCTTGGAGAAGGTATTGGATGAGATTCTCTTTTTGTCTTTGCCACGACAGAAGCGTGTAGATAGAGTGTTCTTTAAGTTCTTAGCCAAAGGGATCATCGTGAATACAACCAAGAACGAAGGAATTCCAGCTGAGACCGATAAGAGCTTAATGTTCATCATAAATGGCTTCGCAAGAAACCTAACGATTAGAATCCCTGAGATGACTTCAATCAGAGCCACTATTGTTTCCATCGAGAGCAGTTTAGTAACAAGACTTCGTTTTGGTCTTTCCATCTTTAAAACTCCATCTTCCTCCTGCAAACACATCACGATTTGTATGGAAGTTGCAATCATTTTTGAACAATGTGTGAGATATATAGTATACTTACTGTCCGATTCTCTCTTTGATCTTCTACACAATCGAAGCTAAATTTGTATTGTTTGAGCCATCTTGTGATCCCTTCCTCGAATTCTTTCTCTTCTAATTCACCATCTTTGTCTCCATCAAATTCCTCAAGACAAGCTTTAGCAAGCTCATCGATGTCACATTTCATTCTCCCAAAGTTCCAAAGCTCGATGGTTAAGTCTTTTAGCTCAGATATTTGTATCTTCCCATCTTTGTTCGTATCAGTTTTCTCGAACAATCTACCAAATTTAAGCATGAATTATTGCTTCACAAAATATAGAGAGAAAGAATTTAAAGTCTAAAACACAACCTTTTCAAGCTCTCTTTGCTTAGCTTTCCATCTTTCATAAGATTTTTTGGTGAAAATCTCTGTAAGTGCTTGTGAACTTCTGACATGAGCTCAAACCTGGCTTGATCTAAGCTTCTCTCTTGATTAGCCGTATCAAAATACTGCAAGTTTTCCACACAAAGTTAAAGAAAATAAAATCATTCATGAAATCAAAAGGGCTTTATTTGATTTTTTCAAAGAGCTTGATCATACCGAGTAAACAAAGTAGACAGCTAATGAAGAAGAAGAGAGTATCAATGTGATCAACACAATAATGCGACTCCAAGAATGTGAATCAAATATTGCAGAAAGTGTCACCAACAGAAAGGGAGCTAAACTCAACAGCATAATCCCTACAGCTTTCTTGTTCTTAGGATCTGCTTCGATGCTTGCTTCTACAGAGATTAGTCACGAAATTTACATACCAAACAAAAGAAGATACTCAAAGAGTTGAAAAGGAATCTGAACAGAGCTTACCAATAAGTCTTTTCACCATCTTTTGTCTTTGGCTCCTCGCATCCTGTATGTTTTTTCAATGAGCATCCTTTGAGAGTAATGAACTGTAAATATGTATCAGACTCAAGACTCGAAGAAAAGGAACAAGAGGAAAATCTTACAGTGGTTGGTCTTTTTACTGACAGGTCATAACTTGGACCAGTGACGCTGAACAAAAAACAAGCTCCCCATTGAACAGTGAGAGCAAACACAGTGTATCCCACAGTAATCCCAACGTTTTCACCCACGAAGGAGTTAGCAACATCGCTGCTCAAATATAGTCCAGTCGCTGCGAATATATAACTTCTTTTAAGTGATATTTCTTGTTTTTGAGTCAAGAAAAGAAAGAGAATTCTTACAGAGCATAAGAGCAATTCTTGGGAACATGGTGAGAAGAGGGAAGATGATACCACCATATAACCCGACCTCGAAGATCAGAAAGAGCTTTGATCTTCCTTCAGACAAGAAATAGTCACCAATGATCAAGAGACACCCAAAGGAGAATACTTGGAAGGCATAACCTCCAACATTTTCTGCACATGGAAGAAACCCGTAGACATGTACACAAGCTGACTTAGAGAGGTTCTTTGGAGGATCAAGAGTGAGAAACTTGTAATCCAAGGCTTCATGGACTCCATCAGAGATCAAGACCATTTTATTAAGAGGGCCAGGATTCAAGACACGAGAGCTCACGCAAGAGGTTATTAGAGCTAGAGAGAAAAAGGAGAAGAAGAAGAGAGTAAGACCTGCCATGAAAGTTAACTCGAAGATTATATGAGGAACTTGGTGGGATGATATTTTCCTCGATATGTATATACAAGTACACTAAACTCCACACTAAAAAAGGCTATTTAAGGGTAATTGTTACACGACGAAGACTCAAAAGGAATCTTTAAAGCGTCAAAAGTGTGAGTTTGGTTGCCTGGTTGGTCAGTCATATTTAAATGATGGGTTTTAACTTTTTAGTAACGGGATAGTTCGAACTACGGCTTAGTTTTGGGTGGTGCGGTTCTCGGGTTCTTGTTTTTGGGTCTATATTCAGAGGATATATTCGGATAATTTTATTTTTTGTATAGGATTCGATTAGGGTATCATCGAATTCAGGTAGGATTCTAGAACCTATAGAAGTACCGAAATATCTTCGGGTCTTATTAAGATAATTTAAACTCGTCAAGTATTGATTTATTAATAGAATTTAATTCTAAACCCCTCAAGTTATGTCTTTTATCTTCTTGAGATCAAAACTAATATAAAAGCTTTGCTTTGGATGAAGTTTTGCAAGAAAATGAGGTTAGTAGGTTTCTAACCTCATATTTGATGTTAAATACCATATTCTCGTTATCTTACATATAATTTTGTTTTTTTGGTTAACTGACCTTAACTCATGGGGTTACAAAATTAATATCTGTTGAGAGATATTTTATTATTAAACCAAATTTTGAGGGGTTTTAGTTATATATGTTTATTTAGGGGTTAACGTCGAATTATTTCACTAGAACCCTCAAATGATTAATGACTTTTTAATAGTGTGTTTTAACCAATTATTGAGGTTTTCTTTTATGCTATAGTGACTGGTGTGATTAACGTGTTAAGCTTTTAGTTCCGTCAAGTACCCAACCAAATAAAAGTAAAAACTTTTGAGCATTCTTGTTCCTTCCCTTTTGTTTTTTTGTTCTTTACAAAGAGTCCTCCATAAATGGTTGCAGCAATATATCTCAACCTTTAAACCCCATATGTTTCCGAGAGATTTGAACACATTCTGGCCCTGTTCGTCCATCCAGATGATGCAGTTGAATGATGTTCGTTCTTTAGAGGTACATTTGAATGATGCAGTTGAATGAATCTATTGAATGCATCTATGTTTGTTTGTACATTTTGTAAAAGCATTTGAATACATATTATTTTAACAATATTTTTATGATCTAAATTATATTTTCAATTAAATTTTTATCAAAATATTAATTTTAAATTTATAAATTTCTTGTTTCTCGAAAGAAATATATTTTTTGTTTTTTTCTTGAAAATATGATTTTTTTCTACCTAAAATCACAAGAACAATCATTTTTTCTCTGATAAACCTAGAAAATCACAAATTTTCTCGGAAAATCATGTTTTTCTCAAAAACTCATTTTTTCGAAAAATCACGTTTTTCTCAAAAACTCATGTTTTTTTCAAAAAAAACACGTTTTTCTCAGAAAATAACGTCTTATCTAGAAAAATCACGTTTTATCCTCAAAAATCACGTTTTATCCATGAAAATCACGTTTTATCCTGAAAAACACATTTTCTCCCAGAAAATCACGTTTTTCTCCCAAAAAATTACGTTTTATCCCGAAAAATCAGGTTTTGTCCCGAAAAATCACGTTTTATCCCGGAAAATCACGTTTACCCCGAAAAATCACGTTTTATCCCGAAAATTATGTTTTTTGGGAAATCACTTCATCCCCAGAAAATCACGTTTTCCCGAAAAATCACGTTTTATCTCGGAAAATCACGTTTTATCTCGGAAAATCATGTTTTTCCCCGAAAATCACGTTTTATCCGGAAAATCACGTTTTCTCGAAAATNAACACGTTTTTCTCAGAAAATAACGTCTTATCTAGAAAAATCACGTTTTATCCTCAAAAATCACGTTTTATCCATGAAAATCACGTTTTATCCTGAAAAACACATTTTCTCCCAGAAAATCACGTTTTTCTCCCAAAAAATTACGTTTTATCCCGAAAAATCAGGTTTTGTCCCGAAAAATCACGTTTTATCCCGGAAAATCACGTTTACCCCGAAAAATCACGTTTTATCCCGAAAATTATGTTTTTTGGGAAATCACTTCATCCCCAGAAAATCACGTTTTCCCGAAAAATCACGTTTTATCTCGGAAAATCACGTTTTATCTCGGAAAATCATGTTTTTCCCCGAAAATCACGTTTTATCCGGAAAATCACGTTTTCTCGAAAATTACGTTTTTTCCTTGAAAATCACGTTTTTCCTGAAAAACACAAAAATCATGTTTTTCCCGAAAAACCGTGATTTTCAGGATAAAACGAGATTTTCTGGGAAAAAGTGATTTCCGAGAAAAACGTGATTTCCGGGAACAAACGAGGTTTTCCGGGATATTACGTGATTTATCGGGAGAAAAACGTGATTTTCCGGGAGCTGACGTGATGTTCTGGGAGAAAACGTGATTTCCCGGGATAAAANAAAAAGTGATTTCCGAGAAAAACGTGATTTCCGGGAACAAACGAGGTTTTCCGGGATATTACGTGATTTATCGGGAGAAAAACGTGATTTTCCGGGAGCTGACGTGATGTTCTGGGAGAAAACGTGATTTCCCGGGATAAAACGTGATTTTCCGGGATAAAACATGATTTTCCAGGGTCAAACGAGGTTTTCCGAGAAAAAATGCTTTTCCGGAAACAAACGTGATTTTCCGGGGAATGAATGATTTATCGGGAGAAAAACGTGATTTTCCAGGAGCTGACGTGATGTTCTAGTAGAAAACGTGATTTTTCGGGATAAAACGTGATTCTCTAGGATAAAACATGATTTTTGGGAATAAACGTGATTTTTCGGGATAAAACGTGATTTCGGGGATAAAACGTGATTTTCCGGGATAAAACGTGATTTTTCGGGATAAAACGTGATTCTCTGGGATAAAACGTGATTTTCTGAGATAAAACGTGATTTTCTGGGATAAAACGTGATTTTTCGGGACAAAACGTGATTTTTCTGGATAAAACGTGATTTTTCGGGATAAAATGTGATTTTCTGGGATAAAACGTGATTTTTCGGGATAAAACGTGATTCTCTTGGATAAAACGTGATTTTCCGGGATAAAACGTGATTTTTTCGGGATAAAACGTGATTCTCTGGGATAAAACGTGATTTTCCAGGATAAACGTGATTTTTCGGGATAAAACGTTATTTTCTGGGATAAAACGTGTTTTTCGGGATAAAACGTGATTTTTCGAGATAAAACGTGATTTTTCGGGATAAAACGTGATTTTCGCGATAAAACGTGATTTTCGCGATAAAACGTTATTTTCGGGATAAAACGTGATTTTCTGGGATCAAACGTGATTTTTCGGGATAAAACGTGATTTTTCGTGATAAAACGTGATTTTTTGGGATAAAACGTGATTTTCTTGGATAAAACATTATTTTCCGGCACAAAACGTATTTTTCCAAAAAATATAAATTTTTGAGATACATCTAGACCTAGATGCATCTTCAAAACTCACATCTCTAAATTTTGTCTGATCCATCTGGACGAGTCTTTAAATGACACTAAAAAACATCAACTCATAGTTGACACTAAAAAACATCATCTCATAATTTCACTCACACGAACAACACCTCTGGAAAAGAAATAGCCATAAAGGAGAAGGCTTGGGAATATGAGCCATTGATTTCTGACTCCATAGATAAGAGCTATCAAGAAAGTAATCTTGGAATAAAGGAGACATGCAATGGGGTCTCTCACCTTATGTGGCTGAGGGCTAAAGATTATAAAATTCAGGTCCCTAGTGCTCTCGAATCTTGTTTTCATTTAATTTTGAAAATAAAGGAGATTCTAAGTCAAGTCTCTTCATCCATACTTAATAGTGAGAGAAACAAACACAAACCAGTTCTAATAAGAAAAGTCTACCAAAATCAAAATCACAGTTATGGAAGCTTTATTATTACCAGCGACCTCTTCCTTGTCCTCTTCCACGACCACCTCCACGTCTTCCCCAACTTCGGTTTCCACCTCTACCACCACCGTATGATATTCCTTCAAAAGCCTTGTTCACAAGCTGGCTTTGCGTACCACCCCCACCACGTCCCTTCTTTGCTGCAACATTGTTACCACTTCCATTGTTGCTATTAGCAGGTCGCTTTCCTCTGAATTGAAAAATGGATAGGCGACAAAGATTACAAACAGATATCTAAGAAACAAACAGATTGTGGATTGAGAAATTGCAACAAACCCGATTGTTGTTGTTGTTCCTGAGGCTAATAGCTTTGTTGCTTCTTTCCAAGAAAGGTTCATATTAGTCTCCCCGATAAAAGAAGGCACTTTTGCATGCAATGGCTGTTTTACATCAAATTTGAAACCAAGCTTAACTTATATCATCAAAACTATACGCATCCACCAAAATAAATGAAGACGAGACGTTGGGATGTTTACCTTAGTCAACGCCAGTATGTTATTACAAGTCCTAAGTCCAGTTGTAGTATTCTGCTTCTTTGTTTTCTGAAAGAAGAAATATATCACAAATAGTGCATTAGCCCTAAAAGCAAATAGTACCAGGAGAAAAAAGGAGCTACAGGTTAATATACTCACAACGCTCGCCTTTTCTTCATCTGTCTTAGCAGCCGACATGGCTTTGTTGTGCTCAGTCATTCCCTGAGTAAGTTTCTTCATCGCTGCCTTGGTTAGATCCTCCACGATGGTCAATCTGCACCAAAGGTTGGCAAATCACAAAAACATAAACTTTATGATATCATAAGAAAATACCAAGAACTTTCCAATCGCTTCTTAATCTAGAATTACAACAGTAATTTAACTCTAAACAGTCAGTCTCGCCTTGTATTTAGATACTATAATTTACATGGTGTAGATAGCACATGATTATCTCCCTAATTATAAGATTCTACTAACCGTCGTTCTTTAAAGGCAGTACATTGAAGTTCAACTAGCACAACTCATTAGATTAACAATACCTCTCAGTGAAGTCCTTGTTCAACTCTGAGAAGTCCTCCCCCAGTCTGTCTGATGGCTGGCCAGTCACAATCTTGTATCCACACAAGCTGTTTGTAGCATTTGGAACCTTACATGTGTTCAATATAAACATATAAGTAAAAAGGGGGGGGGGGGGGGGGGGGAAGGGGGGGGGGGGGGGGAGAANAGAGAGAATGTAACAAATCACAAATAAAAACATTAGAAACCTTGTTGGCAAGGTGATGAAAGGCGTACAACAAGCACTCCACATATGTGAAGTTCATTTCGTCTCCGGTCTTCCTGGCAGGCATGTATACCTAGGAACAACGAAGTTGTTAACAGTATTAATAAGACAAAAGAAATTTGTACCTAATATGATTTTACATTTAGAAGTGCAAGGCTGCAGTAGGATATACATTAGAGATATTATGAATGTACGCAAAAAATGCCCACAAATTATTTATCAAAGGAAGCGTGACATGCGGAAATCTATGTCCAGCTGAGTGAGGGCACTTGGTGATACCTTTAAAAGCTGAACTATTGAAGGAAGCATCTGCCTTGCCTCCTGGGCAGTTGTGTATGGAGATATATCAGCAAGATCTTTGAGTAAATCAAGCTTTCTCTCTTCTGGGAGCTAGTTTAAAAAAAAGAAGAGTTTGGTATGACGGGCAAATGAGCTCCTCTTTTACAGTGATATTTACATGCAATAACGCAGAAGATAAACAAACAGCAATACCTACGCAGATGAAATAAAAATTATACGAACATAAGGGTTTTACTCTTACGCTTAATGTCATGAACTTCTTAGTTGTGACTAAGAGAGAAGATAACAAATGTCTATGATAGCACACATGAATCATTTAAACTGATACAAAAAATATAAATATATAAACGAGGAAAATCTCGGATACCTTTTCAAAAGCAGGCATGATATGTTTGTTCAAATAGTTAAGAAACCTGCTGCTTGGAGCACCTCTCTGATATAAGAGGACGAAGTTAGCAAGATAACCAGAAAAGTTCATTGTATGGACCATATCTAGCAACAAGCAGCACCGATTCCAGGTTCTTACAGCAAAAAAGGGAAGAGCCAATTGCAGGCATGATATGAACCGGTCCATGTGGTCTGTATCTGAAACCTGGAAAAAGAATATTTGCAATCAGGAGTTATACCACTGCACAACAATAATCTAATATAAATTTGTATCTCACGTATGGGCTACAGAAAAATCTGAAACTGAGTAATCTCAGGGTATACAGAGCAACAGTCAAATTCACATAACTCCTTATCTAGGTTCATACTATCATCATAACAATATTGGGTATTTCCTTGCATTCACTTAAGGACTGGACAATACTGGGTTCACGAAAAAAATAATCACTCACAAGAAGCAAGCAGATTGTGATAAATCTTTTTAAGCTTCATGTCCAGAGGATGAAATTCGTTCAAGGATGAACATAATATACTGCCACATAACATGTCAACAGCTAAATCTTCCACAAAGTGAATAGTGATTATGCAACTACAATATCAATAAACAGAGAACAAGAAGAAAGAAAAACACATATACACAGCAGGCTAAGCAGTACTATTACGTTTGCAATTAAGAAGTTTTAGCGTATTCAGAATGATGCCAAATAACATATTTACATCAAACTGTACAATGCAATACACCAAAACTTACATCAAACTGTGCATCCAAATCCGCCTGTCCTTCAATAATACCCACAAGTTCTTGCATTCTTTCTTGAGCAGCTTTCCCTCCAAATATACTCAAACTTGTCAGGAAATCCATAAACATTTTAAATTCTCCCCCAGTTACATCTTCTAGGCTCTGGAAAATCCAAATAAATTCAGATTATTAGGAAAAGAAGAAGCAAATGGAAGCAATTTTAAGGACTGCCCAGCACATACATAAGATTATGGTCTTACCTGTTTAATCAAGTCTGTTACATGTCTCTCCATTTCCTCTTGAGGCTTTAAGAGTTCTCCTTTAATAGGAAACACCTAGATAGAAATTAATAAAAACAAAATTCATAGCTACCTGAAAAGTTTAACTCACTAAATTATTTTTGGTAAAATGTATCCACAGTATTATCATATTTTCATATCATTTCATAATTCTAAAGGAAACATCTCTCGTTCATAAACAAAGTCAAATAGGAGGAGACTTGACTTACTATGCCTTATTGCATGTGACTGAACCAAGATATAGTAAATTAGTAATACACAATACAAGTGTGCTTTACTGTTCTATATCTACAAGCGAAAGATCCCTAATAGGTCTAATTTTGTGGGAAGTGGGAACAAATGAGAAATATCAAAAGAGTAAGTCATGCAATGCTGTTCCACGAACCTTGAAAATATCCAAAAAAACTGACCTTATCTCTGATGAAATTCAAGACCTTTTCACGTATTTGATCATCAGTTGTTGGAGTAACCCCAGCATGCGTAAACAACGCAGTTGAAGATGCTGCAGCCAAAGGGGGGAAATATATGATACTGTGATTCAATAGAGATATCATATTGTACTCTAAGATAAATTAGCACACTACAACCAATAACAAGTAATTTATTCACTTAAACCTATGCTTAATCAATCGAGTACACGAAAGTGTAACCAATATCTAGTATGAGACTGAAAACTCATATTTACCAAATTCTGCACGGTAGCTTCATAGTTTTTAAGAAGAACAACTGTAAATGAATCAGAATACCTTTGGGATCCTGCCGTAACAAGGACATTAGAGCCTTGTGCACAGCATCACGCTCCACAGTTTCCTCTTCGGATCATGTTAATTCTAGTCAGATGAGAAAACGCAAATAGGTATATTAAGGTTCAGTAATCAAACTCTCAAGAGGTACCAGTATTCAGAAGTTGCACAAGAACATCAACAATCTTAGATATAATCTCTGGTGTATCCTTGCAGAACAGTGGGAGCCCGCGGATAGCTTGAACACGTACCTAAACATAAAAGGAAACATAGGCTTAACTCAATACAAAAGATAGTTCCACAGAAAACAAAACTGTTAATCATACATAGATAGATATCCATAATATGGAAAATCAGAAGAAGTAAGCCTTAGGTTCATCTCAATTACATATATCACACTTAAAAACAAACGTCAACTTGAGTGTAAATCCAGCGAGAAGCTAACTTTGAGTACTGCAAACTATTCTGAGCACATCTATAGGTTTTGGGATAAACCGAATAGTAAGAAGATAAAGTACAAACCCCAAGATCTCCATCATCGATGCAGTCCATATGCGCATTGAAAGCATCAGTGGAGAGAGTAGGGAAGAACTTGAAGTAGCGTGGAATTAGCTGCGACGCAAGCTGCTTTGCCTTCATACTGGTCTTGGACATCTTGATAATCCCCTCATAATCCTCAACATTCTGCAAACCATAAAGGAAACGAAATCAGGCAAAAGTGCTAAAAGCAAAAAAAAAAAAAAAAAAAAAAAGGAAAACNAAACTGGAATAAAGCAGATATCAATTTTTCAGAGCAGCCTGATACAAATCCAAAGCAAAATCCATTTCCAACACATAAACGATTAGTAAAATTCATACTCCGAAGAGAATGCTCCATTTCAAACCCGAGAAATAAAGAAGAACACGACGAGGAAAAACCCTAGTGGAAAATTTTGAGTCGAACCTCAGACTTGTCCTTGGACGTATTCAGGCGCTCGCTGAACTCGTAGAGCTTCTCTATTTGCTGGACTTCTTCTGGCTGGTGCTCTGCCATTACGGAAGAAGCTGAAGAGCCAGGAAACCGAAGCAGATGAGTATATTACACATAGTTTGAATTGAGGAAAACCAGAAGCTATACACATGTAACCACGTCTATGTACACATAACAGGAAGAAAATGGCGGGAGAAAGATGAAGACCATACATGGTGTTTTGGAGAGTGTAGAGAGGATTTGATAGTTTCGGGAATTTTTTTTGTTTCTCACGACCTTCCTCAGCTTGAAGAAGAAGAGCAAAGCAAGAAGAGTTTTATGTTTTTGTTTCACAAACGCTGTCGTTTCACACCCCTGAATCCCTAAGAAAGGCAACACAACTTAATTGTTTCTTCCAATATCACCCCTGATTTTGTTTTTTATTAACTAAAACCAATCAATCATATCTCAAGGAAGTATCCAACCAAAATTATTCTCATACATTAGCAATTCTGATACAAGGTGTGTCTCAAGAATTAAACAATCAGAGAAATTTTTCCCGATTCAGCAAATCACAGAACGGGCATATCGAGTGCTTGTAATACATCCTTGAACTCAAAGTCATGAGTATGCTTATTGAACCGCTCAAGCAGCTTGTACCGAGTGTCATTCAAGTAAAAGGACTGAGCTGTCTCCATGATCCATTTAGCCTCTTCATCAGTGAGTTTGCTTGTGAACACAACATCACCTCGGATAAGCACCAAGTCCTTTGTCTCTGAAAACTCAGTGTAGAAGGTGCTAGTCAGGTAAGGAGCCGCTTGAGTTCCTCTGGCTTTGTAGTCTTCCAGACCAGTGAAAATCATGTGAGGCGCTTCAACTGCCACAATAAAATTGACCATTTACATAGGATCATAAGCCAAGAAGCAGCCGTTCACAACATTCTAGTGAAATTCAAAATTACATAGCACAAGAAAACAAATATCACAAGTAATCATATCGAGCATTGCGAATCTAGCTACTTTGGCTTTAAATTCCCTGAAAAATCTATCATATGTCATCAGTTTACAAGACTAGAGATCTGATATTACCCTTGATGAAGTTATAAATTTGTCAGCAGGAAATGAAAGATATACAATGGAGGATTAGAGTTTGAACCTTGAGCAAACATTGTAATGTAACCACTCCCTCTCCACAATGGAATGACAAAGTATCGACTGCAATTTGCAACATCAATCAAATCAAGACGAACACCCAAAAAAAGAGAGCGTGAATTACTTTAATAAGAACAAGGGTAATGATATTATTACCATTCGGATGCTCGTTGCTCCAACAATCGATAGAGTTTAGCATTCATCGTGATCCCAATATGACCTCGTCCCAAGTGGTACTGAGAATTGAAAAAAAGAGGTCAGCTACAAGCAATGTAAAGAAGCAATAATTCAAAGATGGAATAGTGAGAGCACAAAGAGATTAAATTACATCGTCCCAGATCGAAGTAAGTTCCTCCGGCGATTTACATTTAGCTCTCTCCAAATCCATGATGGAATCCAGAGGTTTAGGTTGCAACGGAGTAAACCCAGATGCGAACCTCGAATTTCTGACTGAACCAAGCGAAGCCCATTTGATGTGATTACCCGGTAAAGCTTCTGAGAGACTACCTCCGGCATATAGTTGCGAAGAAGATGAGCACGCAGTAAAAATTCGTCTATACGGGCAATGGGATAAGTAAGACGAAGTAGAGGAAGAGAGATTTTCTGTAGCTAGACGCGAAATGGAACCAAAGATTCTTCTCATTTTCAAGGTGTGAAATTGAAGGAAGTTGTCAAGTTCTTGGAGGAATTTTGTCGAACAACTTGTGTGCCAGGAGATCTATCGGACCACAAAAACGACATAAAATTCCACTGTCACGTTGTTTTAGAACCCTAAGATACAATGAGGTTTCTTTACCGGTTCTTCGTATTTAATTAATGAAATATATTGTTAAGTATT
>OVAU01001559.1:0-14477 GCA_900406315.1 Biscutella laevigata subsp. laevigata
TATATATATATATATATATATATATATATATATATCATTTGGTTCAAACATTTCTTATTCACTAAATTTATTCATACGAAAAAGAAGAAAATTTACTTGAAAATAACCTAGATTTGTTCATACGAAATTATATAAAAAATCGTTCCATTCGTTTGTTTGGGGTTTCTCGATTTCCTCACGGGCGTGAATTGTATATTATTGTGGTTGATGAAAGAAATAGATGAAAATGACGCATACGTAATTTCTTAGACGATTGGAATATAAAATTGTTAAAGTTTTGAGGAAGGTATTAGAATAATCTTTTCATTAAAGTCATTAATCAAACCCCACTTACCGCTATATATTAGACAATGATGTTTCACGAATTAAATAATGAATAAGTAAAACTTAACTATATATATATATATATATATATATATATACTAGATTAGGATCCGAACTATGCCCGAATTTTATGTTTATCATTTTTGTTAGAAAAATAATTTTATTAAATATATAGAATAGATTTTTCTTTAAAAATATTTAATATAATATTCAATTGATTTTTAAATAATTTATTGAAAATATTAGATAGAATATACTGTTTACTTGAATAAGTAAAATTTTTAAAATATAAAACATGTTTTCTGATTTAAAATAAGTTAAGTATTTATATATTAATAATATATTGTTTAACACCACCAACAGTAATAATCAATTAAAAAGAATTAATTATAAATATGTTTGGTTATAAGTTTAAGATATCAAAATTTTAAACTAAAAAATATTTTTTTCTACTTTTAATCGAACCTTGTTGAAAAAATTATTTAAAAGTAATAAAGAATTTTTAATAGGAATATATTGTTTGACAACACGAATAATTACAATCAGTTAAAAAAGAAATAAATATAAATCTGTTTGACAATAAGTTTAAGATATTGATTTTAAAATAAAATAACGTAGAAAAATTGTAGGCTTGACATGTAGTTTTTATTTAAAACTAAAAAATATTTTATGATTTTAATAAGTTAAATATTTATTTAAATTATAGACCAATATTTAAAATCAAATATAACAAATAAAGATTTTCTAGATGATTCAATTATAGACCAACAAATCATTGTATTTATATTTTGTAATTGTTTATATTTATTTTGAAGGACATATATTTATTCATTAAAAACTGAAACAATCGAAAATATATTTATTTACTTATATTTTTGCATATTTTAATAATTTGGTAAATTATTATAAAAACATTCAATTAGAAAAATTGTGATTGTTTAGTAACTTGAGTAATATTAATCAATTAAAATCAATTTAAAAATATAAATCTGTTTGATAAGATATTTAAAATATTAAAATTAAAAAAGTTGACAAATGTCCTGGATTACTAGTTTCGGTTAGATGCTAATCATATTGAGCAACATTTTTACTAAAAAAGTTAATAAATGATGTTTTTTACATAACCTGAAGAAAAAAATAGTTTATTGAGGTTAAAACTCCAAATAACTATTAAAGTTTATGACCGATAAAGATATAGAATAATCTTTTGAGAAAAGAAAAAGCAATCTTGGATCGATATATCAACTTGACGGATATATGATGACATATTTATTGCCATATGCAAAGCATTTTGATATTCAAAAAGTACATCTTCAATTTATGAAATTAATTAAAGTTTATAATAAAGCTTATCCTATAAACAAGACAACGATGTTGCACAGAATATGAGTACAAGACAAGATGACTAAATATTCCTTTTCACTTAACACTGACTTTGAAGCTTCCTTACTATAAATAGAAGACGTCTTAGGAAGAAGCACAACAACACACTAATAACATTGAGAACAAAACATCACTCATATATGGCTTCGACTACTACTCTCACTATATTCCTAGGGTTCTTAGCCCTAACGACTACCCTCCTTAGCTTCAACGCCGAAGCTAGACCTCAACCTAGCTTCGAAGACGATGATGAGGTAGGCATCATCGATGAATCTAACACTAGCTTTGAAGACGAACTAGGCCTCATCGTTGGACCGCACGCCGACCTTGAGGATGATTTAGGCACCATTGTTGGACCTGAGTTCGAGATCAATAGAAAAGATTTCCCGGAAGATTTCATCTTTGGAACATCCGTTTCCGCGTATCAGGTCAATAAAAATACACATTATATAACATATACAATATAACATTATAATAGAAGAATCTTATCGTTTTCAAAATTGGGTTTGAGTATTAGGTTGAAGGTGCTAAAAAGGGTTCAGGAAGAGGCTTGACTACATGGGATGAGTTTACTCACATGTTCCCTGGTATAGACTAATGTTTAGTTGTGTTACATATAAAGTGATATTTTACTATCGTATATGTACTCGAGAAAGTTATAGTTTGGGTTGGCCGTTTGGGTTCAGATTATTGGGTCTATAAATTTAGGACCCGTTCAGATTATTTGTTTTTTTTGTCGGTTTTAGTTCGGTTTCAAGTTGAGTTTGGGTTACCAAAATGTTTCTGAAAATCTTTCGGGTTCGGGTCGTGTTCGAGTATTTTCCACAAAAAATATTAAAAAATACTCGAAATACTAATAAATCCAATAATTTATACCATTTTCATTAAAAATATCATAATATATATACATATATATATATATATATATATATATAATTGAGAATAAAATATTAAATTATATTAAATATCTAAAAACTTAAGATTGAATATGAAAATTATATCAAATTTTTAAAATACTAATAAGTATTGAATATTTAGGTTTTAGGTTCAGATCTTTTGCATACCCAAAATATTTCGGGTTGGTTCAAGTTTAAGTTCGATTTTTTAGGTTCTGAAATTTAGTACCCATTCAGGTTTATCTCAGGTTCAGTCCTTATTTTTTCGGGTCGAATTCGAGTTATTTTTGGAGTTCGTTTTTTTTCCGGGCCTAGGAATAGTGGAACTTCTTTTTATTAATTAATATATATTTTCTCTTCTTTTGTAAACTTAACCTGATTCAGTTTAATTTATATAGTTTTAGTTTTAGATCCTCAAGGTTTTCACTAAAAGCTTTTAAATATCATCATCATTGTTGTGGTATCTTTCAGACAAGGTTGAAAAAAGTGGTGATGGAGATATTGGAGTCGACTTCCTTACCCGTTACAAGGTAATTGATATATTTATTTATTTATCTAATTAATGGGGTTTTTTTTTTTTTCATTTTGATCTATATATATCTATATTGAAAACATTTTGGACGTGCGATGTGATATTTTAGGATGATATAAAATTAATGAAAGAGTTAAACACCAATGGTTTCAGATTTTCAATCTCATGGACTAGAGTCTTGCCTTGTAAGTTTGTTTAATTCTTCCTTGTAATTAAATTAAATAGACTACATATTATTAGGTCTAGTTTTGAATTTTCTAATTAACTAATGTTTGTATATACACGCCAAATTTTTCAGATGGACGGATAGATCACGTAAACGAGGAGGGAGTGAAGTTCTACAACGATCTTATTGATGAACTTTTAGCTAATGGTTAAACATCTTATAACTAATTTAATTATGATCTATAAATATATAATCATATACATTTCTATATTTATAATAAGAGTTTATATTTTAGGAATTGAGCCTTCAATTACTCTCTTTCATTGGGAATCTCCACTTGCTTTAGAACTGGAGTATGAAGGTTTCTTAAACGAAAAGATTGTGTAAGTAACTATTGGACCATTCTTCTATATATATCTAATTGGTGATGTACGTAAGCACAGAGAATCTAGCAATAGCACAATTTCGTTTTGAAACGCTACTAGATTTTGCATCTTCAGGTGATGATTAAACTAATTGTGAATCATCTAATGTAGAGAGGATTTCCGACAGTTTGCGAAATTCTGCTTTGAGAAATTTGGAGATAGAGTGAAGAATTGGGCGACGTTTAATGAACCAACAGTTTATAGTGTGGCTGGTTATTCTAAAGGTAAGAAAGCACCAGGACGTTGCTCTCCATGGGAAGCACCTTCATGTCCAACTGGTGATTCATCTTTAGAACCTTACACTGTTGCTCACAACCAAATTCTTGCTCATCTTGCTGCTGTTGAAGAATTCCGTAACTGCAAAAAGGTTTGCTGATGCATGTAATATAGTAGGCATGGGCATTCGGGTAATCGGATATATAGATTTAGATATCATTTGGGTTTTAGAAATTTCGGTCCCTGTTCTGTTCGGTTTTACCTCGGGTACATGTTTTTTTTTTATATGAATGTGAAACCCGAAAAATTTTGGTCTGATCGGATCCTGTAAAATTTTCAGGTTTTTCTGGTCGGGTTCGGACATTTGCAACAAAAATTATTTAGAAGTAATCGAAATACTAATAAATCTAAAATTTTAATCTATTATTTCATTAAAAATATTATAAAGTACAAAACCTAAACATAAAATTGAGAATAAAACATTTGAAATATATTAAATATCTAAAATTAAAATTTATATCAAAGTTTTTAAAATACATAAAAATATTGAATGGCTTAGGTTCGGGTTTTCGGGTACCAACAATATTTCGGGTTGGATTCGATTTCGATGTTTCGGGTTTTAAATTCATTACCCAATCGGGGTTTTCCCTAGATTCTCGGGTTCGATCCTTGTTTTGCGGGACAATTTTAAAATTGGTTTTCGAGTTTGGGTAATATGCCCAGACCTACAAATAATATATCCTAAACCCTCAAACATCATAAACTTGGATTGTTTCTTTGTCTAGTGTCAAGAGATTGGAGGGAAAATTGGAATAGTGTTAGTATCTCACTGGTTTGAGCCTAAAGATCCAAACTCGAGTAAAGATGTGGAGGCAGCAAAACGATCACTTGAGTACCAACTTGGCTGGTTTCTTCGTCCACTCACATATGGACAATATCCTAAGGAGTTAATAAAAGATCTATCAATCCGATTACCTGAATTTACAGAAGAAGAGTCTGTAAAACTAAGAAACTCTTTGGATTACGTTGGATTGAATTACTATGGAGCATTTTTCTCTACTCCTCTTGCCAAAGTCAATTCATCGCGGCTTAGTTATGGGTCCGACATGCGTGTTAACTGGACTTGTACGTATACCAGATCTTACATCAAATGATCCGTTAATGATTTAATAATATTTCGTTAAATATGTTTGCCTCTCTTTTTTTGCAGCTGAGCAAAACCATTCACCACATCTCAGAGTATATTTCGGACAACTCCTAGTTAAACATGTGTGAACACATTTACTAATTAATAACTTATATCAATGTCTTTTTGTTCAAAATCCAGTCAACATCACTGGGGATAGTGATATATCCATTGGGTATGCTGAAGCTTTTGAAACATATCAAAGACGAATACATGGACCCTGAGATTTACATTATGGAGAATGGTAACCAATATATTAACTATTTATACAAATATATACTCATATTTACATGTAGGGTTGTCAAATGGACGAGACTAGTTGTCTATGTCCGCCCACATTCAAATTAGTTTGGACTATTTGTGTCCCGATCATTTGTGTCTGCGGACAAAAGTGGCCAAACTCAATTATGTTCGCGGAAAAATGCGGTCATGACTAGATGGACATTGAACGTCCAATAATCATATAATCTTACGTCAAAACTAATTTAGGGATTTCATTTTCACTTTTACACTTTACAAAAAAAATTATACATCATTAAAGTCACAAACGTCCACGGACAAGCCAATTTGGACATACTCATTTATGGACGCAAACATAAATGAATGCGGACATAGATGAGCATGGACAAAAATGGAAGCGAACATAAATGGGTGCACACCTAAAATTTATTAATTTGGTAGGAATGGACGAGATCGACGATGGGACCAAGAGCTTAAAGGAAGCCACTAACGATTATGGGAGAAAAGAGTTCATCAAGAGTCACATCTTGATCATGGGAAAAGCCATAAAGTACTAGCTAAGCCCACAAATTTCACTTTGGCTCTCTTACATTAACTCTCTTCTGTCCGAACTAAAAATATGATGTATTTATATGTTTCGATGGATTTGTCCACAGGATGTACAATGTGAAGTTGAAGGGTTACTTCGTATGGTCATTGATGGACAACTTCGAGTGGGAGAAAGGTTATAGAATCAGATTCGGACTCTATTATGTTGATTTCAAAGACAACATGAAACGATATATAAGGTCATCTGGGAAATGGCTTAGCGAATTTCTTAGTCGGGAATCGAAAGAGTCTCTACATAAATGCTACTTCGAGGGCCACCGTGAGAAAGGATATGCTCCCAAGCTGTCGGATGATGAGATATTGGAACCTGATAACAAACGTCTAAGATACGAGGCCGATTTTATATGAAAAATGAAGATGAAACTATGATCATCGATCTATCCTTTTTTATAACTAGCTAGAGTTAATCCTCAAATAAATGATATAGTTATAATGTGCTCAGAAATAAGAAGAATAAAAATGCTATATGTGTGTTTGTGTTTTTGTGTTTTTGAGTGTTTGTATTGAAATAAAACTAGACGGAATGTTTGTTCTGTGTTCTATACAAGCCTTCAAAGTTAACATGCACTGCACAAGTGAAGTGAGACGGTTAAACACATGTAAAATGTCACATATGTTAAAGAAGTTACATTAGTAAAAGCTTCTAGGACACAAAAATTAGAATTATAAAACTTGTACTAACAAAAAGATAATGTAGATATGTCTTGTAAATGGTGTAATAATGTAGTAATCATAACGCGAGTGGACCAATTTAACGCAGTACGATTCTTTGGCAAAAAGAATGCTGTGAATAAAATAAAATAAAGTCAGATGAAAATGACGTATGTGTGCTTGTAAGACGATTGGAATAATGGATAGACGATTGAGACATTAAAATATTAACGATATAATTTTTTTTTTATATAAGTTTAGCCCTACAAGAAAATAAATTTGGCGAAATTTAACGGATTTTTGATGAAAATAAATTTACTCAAACACCGTCAAAACTCGTCAGAAATTTTGGACGGATACTGACAGGCTTTTCTTCGTCAAAATATTTTGACGGGTTTTGAAAACAATTATAACCATAGCAATGGTCCGTCGAAATCCGTAAAAAAAGGCCGACGTCTTTTTACAGATACCTCTAGCGGATTTTGATGAGAACCATCAATCAAAAAATTTTGACAGGCTTCCATCGTCCGTCGAGATCCATCAAAAAAGTGTCCGTCAAAAGCCGTTAAAATTTTTGATGGATGGTTCTCGTCAAAATCTGTCAAAAGATGCCCGTAAAAAAAACCGTCAAAAATGTCAAAATCTGTCAAACAAGAAGTCCGTCAAAATCCGTTAAACAAGGAGTCCGTCAAAATCCGTCAGAATGTTTTACGGATATGACGGATTTTGAAAATTCCGTCACAATCCGTTAATAATCTTGACAATTTGTGACGGATTTCGACGGATTGGGGTATATGGTTTCAATAAATCATGTTAGCGGTTATTAAACCATTAGTATAATTATATAACTGTATATATATATTTACTTTTGATCATACTAAAGATCAAAACGTATTTTAAATGAATCGAAAATATTTCTATATTGCAATTACATTTCCAATTTACATAATCTATATAATGTATGGTATATTAAGGACTTATATTTTCTAACAAAATTTTAGGATCGCTTCCAACGTTACGAGATATTGATGGAGCTTTTTGAAGAATTCTAACGAAATTTTAGGATCGCTTCCAACGTTATGGGAAAATTATAAGTTCATAATATACAATAGATTATATAGGTTATGTAATTGTAAATGTAATTACAATATAAAATTATGGTTGATTCATTTAATATACATTTTTATCTTTGATATAATTAAAATTAATCATACATAATGTTATATATTTATATCTAATGGTTTTATAACCGCAAATTATATTTCTTCCAACTTTAAACCCTAAATCCGTCAGTATCCGTCACAACCTGTCAAAATTTTTAGAATCCATCAAAATTCGTCAAAAATTTTTGACGATTTTTTTAGAATCTGTTACAATCCGTCAAAAAAATTTGACGGATTTTGACGGAATTTTCAAAAAAATAGTAATAAATTAAAGTCATGTTATCAATAACCTATATAATCAAAGCAGCTCAGTGGTTATCACACTTGTTTGGTTTCCTCGGAACGAATCCCACTGGATTCAAAAGTTTTCTTAATTAATTTTTTAGGTCTCCGGTGGCTCTGGCAGCGGCGGTGGTGGCTTCGGCTGCGGTGATCCGTCATAATCTGCAAAGTACATCTGTCAAAAAATTTTACGGTTCTGGTTGTCATAATCCTTCAAAAAATTCTGACAGATTGAACATTTTTGACAACTCAGAATCGACGGCGAGAATCCGTCAAAATCCGTAAAAAATTGCATTGTTTTTTATGAATTTGACTGTAAAAAACACACGTGTTTTCTTGTAGTGTAAGTGTTTTCAACAAATAATGCATTTTGAGTTTTGATTTTTTTCATATTTTTATAAGTTAAGTTGTATTTTTTTAATACCAATAGTAGGATTTAGATGATTACATTTAGATGATTACAACAACTTGTAACCATGAAATTTCAACTTCCACTATATTGACGACGTTGTAAACGTTGAACATAAACAAAAAGACATTTATGGATCATCAAAACTATCATCTAAATCAAGAAAGAGAAAACTTTATGGTGATGCGAAAGTTGATAAAATGAAGAAAAAAAATCTCTTAAACAACGAATGTAATCAATATTTTGGACATTTTTCAAACATAATTATTCTCTTAAATCACCACTGAAAACTAAAAATTTTGCCCACTTATTTCAGGTCTACCTGTAGGCCAATCCACTTTTCATTTAGACCCTGAAATTTGGATTTAGACATCTGTCTGTAAACAGCTGTCTACGAGTATAAACCCTCAATAGTTTGAACTATTTGAATGCGGTTCAACCCGTTTAACACCTCTAAATTAGCCTACTAAATAATAAGGAATTTGATAAATTATCACCAAGTTAGGCATTAGAGGCTCCAATTTGAAAGAAGGTGTTGGAGATCAATCACATGATTTCGGGAACTTAATGTTATTCCATCTATGTTTCTGTTGCATATCTTTCAACTTAGGAAACTAATGTTCACGTTTCCCTTTATAAGATTATATGCATTAACGTTGAATGCAAGATTGAATTCACAAAGATTTTATAAGAGGTTATACTTTTATATATCTTCAGAATGTACTTAGAGAGGTATTTATACAGAGGAGAAGGTAGGGTAAATACAGAGAGATTGAATGCAATATACAGTTATGGAAAACAGAGTAATCTATGCGATCTTGAATATTTGGGTTTCCTTAAGTTACTTCCTTGATACGCTCACGTAAGATGGAGGGTCTAGACACTCCAATCTTGGTACAAGCTGTCTGAAAACTACCCCGACTGAGAGGTTTAGTTAATGCATCAGCCAACTGATCCTGCGTAGATACATGTGAGACTCTAAGTAATCCAGCTTGAATCTGATTTCGGATGAAGTGATAATCAAGCGCAATGTGTTTCATCCTGGAGTGAAACACTGGGTTGACACACATATAAGTCGCCCCTATATTGTCACAGTATATGACAGGAACAGATGGAAGTGTAATGCCAAGTTCAGTGAGAAGAGAACAGAGCCAACAAACCTCCATTGCAGTATTGGCTACAGAACGATACTCTGCCTCTGTAGAAGATCTAGCTACTCCACGTTGCTTGCGAGACGACCAGGAAATTGGGGTGGAGCCGAGATACACAATGTAAGCATTGGTGGAGACATAATCATCAGTATCCCCTGCCCAGTCTGCGTCCGAAAAAGCATGAAGAGAAAATGGAGATTGAGCATCTAAGAGAATACTATGTGTAGAAGTGCCTGCTAAGTAACGAAGAACTCGTTTCGCATATTGCCAATGTAGTGTGGTTGGTTTATGCATGAACTGGGAAAGGCGATTGACAGCAAAAGCCACATCAGGCCGCGTGAATGCAAGGTACTGCAAGCTACCAACCACAGATCGATACTGTGTTGCATCAGTGAGAGGTTCACCGTCGTTCAAGGTGAGCTTTGGCGATAGAGGCAGAGGAGTCTGAACTGGTTTCACATCTGTCATATGGAACTTTTCAAAGAGATCGTGTACGTACTTACGTTGCATCAGGTGAATACCATCAGGTGTCCTTGTGGTTTCAATCGCAAGGAAATAGTGAAGATCAACCGGATCCTTGACAGAGAAGCGATCAGCAATAGAAACCAAAACACCCTGCAGTATTGTATCATCGCTCCCTGTTACAATAATGTCGTCGACATAGACCAGGACGTACGTGATCGATGTATGTGTGATGCATATGAGTAGAGACGCGTTTGCCAAGGAATTCTGGAAACCAATGGAGAGGAGATGATCTTTCAACGCAAGATACCATGCCCGCGGCGCCTGCTTAAGACCATAAATAGCTCTTCTCAACAGACAGACGTGCTGAGGTCGATCTTTGTCAACAAAACCCTGAGGTTGATCCATATACACGGTTTCCTTTAATTCCCCTTGTAGAAAAGTATTATTAACATCCAACTGTTTGATCTTCCAGGACTTTGAAGCAGCAATTTGCAGCACCAAACGGATAGTGGTGGACTTGATTACTGGACTGAAAGTTTCGGAATAATCAATGCCATATGACTGAGTGAAACCGCGAGCTACAAATCTTGCTTTGTAACGATCAAAGGAACCATCTGCGTGGAATTTCAGTGTAAAGATCCACCTTGAGCCAATGACATTCTGAGCAGGATCAGGAGGGACCAGTTCCCAGGTTTGGTTTTTCATCTGAGCATTATACTCTTCGGACATAGCGTGACGCCAGTTTGCATCACGAAGTGCCTGAGCAACGGTGGTGGGTTTGGTAAGAACATGATCAGAGAGAGCAGGGGCAAAGGTTAGTTTTTGGATAGGTTTGACTATGTTGTTCTTGGATCGGGTGCGCATGGTGTGTGAGTTGGGGTTAGGAGGAAGAGTAGGCGGATGCGGTGGTATCGGATGAGAGTTGGCGGAAGAAGAGGGCAAAGGAGAAACATGGGAGGTAGATGATGCTGGTTCTGTTGTAGGTGGATTAATTGGTGGACTTGGCTGTTGCTGGGCCGTGGGTGTCGGCCCATTTTGAGGTAGAGCAGTGGGCTCGGGGAAAAAGGCTTGGGCTTGAGGTGAATTTATGGGCCTAATAAAGGGTGGGGCAGTGGGCTCAGAGATAGAAAGAGGAGAAGTTGATCGTGAGGATGAGTCACATACTGGAGGCGACAGTGGCTGTGTCGCGGCCGACGGCGGAGGAGACGGGTGAAGATCTGAGCACGGGGGGACCGAAGCCGCCACTGGGGTCGGCGAAGTGAAGAACACCATCGCGAACGGAAAAACTGATTCAACAAAATGGACATGTCGAGACACATACACCCGACCAGTAGCAATATGCAAGCAACGATATGCACTCTTACTCGGAAAGTAACCCAGAAACACACAAGGCAGCGAGCGATCTTCTAATTTGTGGCTTGTGTATGGTCTCAACCAAGGGTAACACAGACTACCAAACACACATAGCTTCTCATAGTTTGGATGCTGTCCAAACAATATGAAGAACGGCAAATCCATATCCAAAATAGGAGTTGGGAGACGGTTAATCAGATATGCAGCTGTAGCAAAAGCTTCTGGCCAGAACTTTTTCGGAACAGAGGCTGTAGCGCAAGGCCTGTTTCTACCAAGTGTCGGTGCTTTCTCTCTGAAAGACCATTATGCTCTAGCGTATGTGGCGGCGAGGTGAGGTGGGAGATTCCATGATTCACAAGGTAAATTCTCAAAGCTATAAACTCGCCTCCATTGTCCGAGAATAGAGTTCCAATTTTTGCCTGAAACGTGTTCTCAACAAGTCTGTGGAACTGGCTGAAAACTTGTTTAACATCTGATTTCTGTTTGAGGGAAAACAACCACGTATATCTTGTGTAATGATCAATTAACACCAGATAGTACTTGTAATTATCATGAGAAGGAATAGGTGAGGACCATAAATCAGTAAAAATGTATTGGAGGGGACGATTTGAGGTGATGGATGTGTTTGAGAATGGAAGTTTATGAGATTTACTGATTAAGCAGTCTGAATAGAAAGAGAGTTTATTGGATTTGTTTGAAACTGGTAAAGAGAAACGAGAAATAACAGAGTTTAAAACAGAAACAAATGAGTGTCCAAGTCTTGAAAATTTATGTTTGTTGCAGGACCCGAAGATGCTGCTAGAGCACAAATCTGTGACTGGATCGGCCACCCATAAAGATCACCTTCAGTTTTGGCTTGGAGCAATCGGTCCCTCGTGATGAGATCCTTCACCTGAAAGGAAGAGGGGAAAAATTCGACAGACACACAGTTAGTGTTGCATAATCGATATACTGACATTAGATTCTTGTGTATGTTTGGAACACATAGAACTTGATCCAATCTATGTTTTTCACAGGAGTGGACAGAGAGATAGAGCCTGTATGCGTGATTGGCAAACCTGAACCATTAGCAACAATGACGTCATCTCCTCCACTGTATGGCTGGTGTAAGGCGAGATTGTTCAAATCAGAGGTGATGTGATGCGTAGCACCACTGTCAACAAGCCAACCTTGCGGAACAGAGGGTGAATTCATTACCAGATTGGCGCGAGGCTGCCAAGGTGCAAACTGATTTGGCATTGGAGACGTAGATTGCAACATCTGAAATTGGGGGCATCGCTTTGCACTATGACCTTGAGTGTAGCAGATTTGGCATTTCCCAAGGTACGGTCTCGGTGAACGTTTCTTGAACTTCTGATTTTGTAGAGTCACGTTGGTGTTTGAACTTTGACGCTGAAAGTTGTTGGTATTGTTGTCGTGATGGCCACCAGAATTCGAGTTCCGATTATTGCTGGAGATGGAATTGTAGCGATGCTGGGCATTGTTCGCTGTCACAGGCAGAGATGATGCGATAATCTGAACAGAGGCCAACAGTTTGGCTTCATGATTGATAAGCCTCTCATGAGTCTCCGAGAGAGTGGGAGGAGTATCACGACCCTCGATTTGATCAACAACCGACTTGTATTCCTCTGGTAAGCCATCCAAGATTAGCTCAACCTGGTCTTCATGATCCAGAGGCTTTCCGAGAATAGCTAACTGATCAAGTTTCGTCGTGATCGTGATGCTCTGCAGGTAATCATCAATGGTGGGATCACCTTTGGTGCAGTTCTTCAGTTGTGTCTTCAAGTTGCGGATATGCCCTCTGCTTGGTTTGGCATATGTCGCAGCCATCGTGTGCCAGATCTGGGCCGCTGTCTTCGATCGAGAGACTAGAGGTTGCAGCGAAGTGGATATAGCGCCAAGTAAAGCGCTATATATGAGCTTGTCTTGTCTATGCCAGAGAACGAACGCCGGGTTCTCTGTAACAACATCATTGGTGGTGATTGTAGCTGCTGGTGGGACATGAGTTTCATCCAAATGGGCAGCGAGGGCATGACCTTCGAGAAGGGCATGGACTTGAAGGCTCAACATCAAGTAATTGGTGGAGGTAAGTTTGGACACATTTGTTGTGTTAATGTTGAGAAGAGTTTGAGTATTCGTAAAGATAGTTTCGGTGGGAGCCGAGAAAGTGTTCTCGGAGGTGTTTGACATTGAAAGAGATATGAAACAAAAAATTTAGGTTTTTGTAGGATCTTGTGGCTCTTGATACCATATAAGAGGTTATACTTTTATATATCTTCAGAATGTACATAGAGAGGTATTTATACAGAGGAGAAGGTAGGGTAAATACAGAGAGATTGAATGCAATATACAGTTATGGAAAACAGAGTAATCTATGCGATCTTGAGTATTTGGGTTTCCTTAAGTTATTTCCTTGATAGATTTTTCATCTTCTACTCCTTGTCACGGTTACATTGCATATACCATCTCAAACAGAGTAAAATTCTAAGAAATTTGTTTCAGACATTATATAAGTAGACAAAGGGGAATTTCTGTTTAACTATTTTTCTTTTTTTATTTGATCCATGAATTAACTAATATAGGGAAGTAAATATGAAAATGACGACTATGTGCTAGGAACACGATTGGAATATTAAAATACTAAAGATTTGGGCAAGGTATCAGAATAATCTTTTTCTTACACGACTGTATAACCAAGCAAAAAGATGTCTAACAAAATATGAGTATTATAGGTAACAAATCACGAATAGTACTTGAAAAGTTTCCTTTCTATAAATAGAATACTATTTGGGAGGCAGAAGAAGCATACCAAACAGTAAAACATTCACACTAAAACCACTCGTACACATAATGGCTACTACAACTCTCACTCTCTTCTTAGGGTTCTTAACCCTAATGAGTATCCTTAGCTTCAACTCTGAAGCTAGGCCTCAACCAAGTGATGAGGATCTCGGCGCCGTCATTGGACCCTATACTAATTTTGACGATGATGATTTAGGCACCATTGTTGGACCTGATTATGAGAT
>OVAU01001560.1:0-14473 GCA_900406315.1 Biscutella laevigata subsp. laevigata
AATCCCATAGTAAAGTGGAGGGGGAAAAATCTTGTTTATCACATGTTCCAACTGCTTTCAAGAAGGACATAACAAGTTAGGTTGTCGTAATCCCTATGTTGAGTCGCCTAAAAAGAAACCAAGAGGTCGTCCGAGAAAGTATCAGGTTTTATCTCTTGTCTCAGTTTTGTCTCTGCTTTCATTGAGGTTTTTACTGCTTTTGATTCTGGTTTTGAAATGCATTATGTTTCTCTCTTTTTGACTGGTTTGTTTGTTATATGATTCTGATTTTGGAATGCAATATGTTTTGATTTTGTTACTTGCATACATATTTTGATGTTTAGCTTCTGATTTTGATTCATGCTTTGTTTATATACTGATTTTGTTACATTATGATGCTTATATTCTGATTTTGATTTTGTAACAATCTGATTTTCACTTTGTTACATTCTGATGTTTGAAGTTTAAATTATTCTGATTTTGTTACATTGTAATTGTGACTTTGATCATGGAAGTTTGGTGTTTGCATATTGACTTTGATCTTTGTCACAGCAAGAAGAACAACAAGGTAAATGTTAGTCACAACCATTACAAACACAAAGTCAGTCACATACACAAGCCCAACGACAAGGACAATGACAAGCTCAAGGACAAGGACAAGGACAATGACAATCTCAAGGATCTCAAGGACAAGGACAATGACAATCTCAAGGATCACAAGGAGAATATGGAGACCAATGACTTCAAGGATGGGCATCATGGTTCTAATGTTCCACTTAATTTTAAGTAACACTTAGGAGAAGTATTTATGTTTTCTTTTAAGACAATGTATGTTTCATGAAACTTATGTATGTTTCATGTTGAAGACAATGTATGATTCAGGTTAAGAATGCAATGTATGAATCAGGTTATGAAGACAATGTTTTTAGACATTCAATTTATGCATATAATCTGTTATTAGGTTATGCTTTGTATTTTTTATACAATGATTTTGGCAAATTTCTGATTTTAAAACGACGTAGTATAGGATAACAGAAAAACAAAATGTTCTCTTAACTTTGTTAATTAAGTATGTTAATTGATTTAAAGACATGCCTAATTTGGCTAATTCAACACAAGTAGAAAGTCAACACAAGTTTGAGATTTAAATGTGTCACCTGAAAGTTGATGCTTTAAAATGAGCAAAATCAAAAGTTCGTGCTTTTTTCTTTTTGATAATTTTCCCATTTTGAAAACTACAACTTTTAACTATTTTTAGTAAAGTAATCATCTTCGAAGCCAATTTACTAAATTACTCTTATTAATGGATTAGAAGTAGTGTAATATCTAAACTATTAAAGGAAATAAGTTTTAGAAATGATATTTTCTGTTTTAAATATAAAATAATAAACAACTTTTAAAATCATTAATTCTTTAGTTTTGTATATATCCTCTTAGCCACATAAATAAAAAGAGAAAATCTCATAATACTATAGAAATAAGTTTTTGTTCATAATACTAGCACTACTTTTTCTCCAAAAAATCAGTGCAATTTTTATTCAAATCATAAAAAAAACTAAGCTTTAAACTTTGAAAACTCAAACTAAATTCAGTCCCTAAAAATTCAGTCATAAACCCAAAATACTAAATCCAAACTTAAATATTTAAAATTTAAACCCTTAAAAGTAATTTGAAGTGTTTATGATATACTTGAAGGAAAAATAGTGATATTCTTTGGGAAAGAAACTAGCGATAGTATATTTAGAATAAATACTTATTTTAATGATATTTTAATGTATTTTCTCAATAAAAATCATATTCTATATGTTTCATTTTAATTAGTTTTTAATGTTTCTTCACATATATTAAGAAATCATTTAATTTGTTATATTTTAAAAATAAAACATCATTTATCATTTACCTAACCTCAATTTAACCAATAAATAATACAAAACATAGATAATTATTAAAAATAAAAATGTAATTAGTTTTCCATTGAAAATTGAAAACATCACTTAATTTGAAACATAATTTTTTTACAAGAACATCATTTATTGTAAATCAAAGAAAATAAAGTATCATTTAGTTTATGTCACAGTCTTGATATAATATGAGGTCTTTCTGATATCTCAGATTTTACATTCAATAAATTGATTGCAAATGCATAAAGAAAACCCATTACTATTTCAGAATAGAATCCATATATATATTTCACGCGAAAACAATGCGAATAAGGATGGGTAAACAGGAATTTGGGATGATTTTTTTTGGGACGAAAACGAGAGGAGACTTTTGAGAATTAAAAACTTTGATTCGTCTGTTTCATTTTAAAATATGGGACGAATTGAGCTGCAATGAGACAAAATAGGATGAGAGCATGAATTCCCCAAAAAAAAAGAGTTAAATTCTAATTATTTATAAAAATTAGAGAATGCCAATATTGTTAAGATTTTATTGGATAAGTTGTTTTATATTTTCATAAATAGAAGCCTTATAAATCTTTGAATGCGATCATCATTTAGTTCCCTAAACTTGAGGAGAGATTTTGTGGAATAATTCTACTTGGTCAAAAATGTATATAAATGAATCTCACATATATATATCCACAACTAAATTTAATAACTGATACTAATTACCATAGAATCAAACAACATATCCGATGTTTGATTATAAATCGAAAACGAAAATCGCATGCGTTGTGTTTTGGTTAGTTCATGTTTTCATTTCTTGATAATCAAAAACTAAAAAGATAAGAAGGTATAAATAATATCACAAAATTGAATATAAAAGAAACGAATCAACACAAGATTTGTGTAAAGAGAGAGAGAGAGAGATTAAAGAATGAAGGTGAAGGTTGAGATAATAACAGGGACGTTTATAGATACGGAGGTGAGTGAGAATGCGACGGTGAAAGAATTAAAGGAGAAGATCGCGACAGATCTAAAGATGTCGGTGAGCCGTTTGATACTTGTGGTCGGAGATGAAGAGATCAAGAGGAGGATTGTGAAGGAAAATGAAGATGAATTGATGTTGAGAGGATTAGGAGTGAGAGAGGATTCTCATATGTATTTGTTTTTTAAGCATCCTGATTTGGTTTCTCAGGAAGAGAGATCTCGAGGAGGAGGAGATGATGTTTCTATGGAGGAGGTTTCGTCTGAAGCAGAGAGTGGAAGAGGAAATGAAGAAGATAAAGATAAAGAGAGGAAGAAAGAAGAAGAAGATAGAGATGAGCAAGAGAAAGTAGAAGAAGAAGAAAAGGAGAAGGACATTAATGGAGAAGGAGAAAGGAATGGAAAAGAGATTCAAGAAGATGATAGGAAAGAGGAGACCTAGAATACATTTTGGTTCTGACTTTTCGGGTTTTCGGTTCATATTTAAAGGTTCAATATATTTTTATTTTTAATTTTTTAGGTTTACCAGATTATTTTAAGATATTTCTGATTTTGGTTTGGGTTATTCAAAATACTAATAAACCATATTCAAATGATATTTTTTTAGAAAAACATCATGAAATTTGTGCATAAATTTGAATCTAAATTTGACTGAAATTTACTAATCTGAATTGAAATATAAAAATAACTTAACGGCTATATGTTAGGTATTTCATATCCGGATAAACCTGGATCGAGTTTGAGATCCGACGTAGTAGCCGAAACATCCGAACCTAGCCTAAATTAATATTCAATATTTCTTTTCAGAGATTTAATATATTTTAGTTGTTGTATTCTTCGGTGATATTTTTTTTAATAAATTTGGTATGAATTTTTTGGTCAACTAGTAATTTGAGTTCTTTTTAGTATTTTATGTTGAAAATACTTGAACCCGAAAATATCTGAAAGTATTTCAATACCCTAGAATCGGATCCGAAAAATAAAATAAATTGCATAAATATTCTAAACATGGACTTGAAAATTCGAAACACGAATGAAGATATCCAAACATCCCTCCTACAATTAAGGATACCCAAACACCCAACTACAATTAACTATCTCAAAATACAAACATGAAGATATTATATATGTCCCTTGAATAAGAAAATATGCATAATCCAATAAAACTCTCACATAAATATCTCTACATTACCCATCATTGTTGAAGACTGAAGTAACTTGGCGCCAAAGTTACTGAATAAAGACGTGTTCAAGTGATTGAATGAGTCATGTTTGTTTCCGTCTTTCTAGTTGTAGTTGAGCTATTCGAGCTAGTTTTTAGTCTTTCAGTTATTGCTTCTGTATTTCCTTTATAAGTCTTTTGTACGTTATCAAGTCAAGTATTCATTCAATAGAAGCTTTGTTTTCTATGAAAACTGCGTTTACATTTGGTATCAGAGCAAAAACAAATTGAGTGATCAAAAGAGAGAACAATGAGCGACGATAAATCACTCACCAAAATTCCTCACTTTGATGGTCATTATGATCACTGGAGTGAACTGATGGAGAATCTCTTGCGAGCGAAGGGATTATGGAATCTGGTGGAAGAAGGGTACGTCGAAGCAGCAGCTGGAGCAGAGGCGACTGCGGCGCAGGGAAAGGCATTAGAAGAGATGAAGACGAAGGATCATCAGGTGAAACACTACCTTTTTCAAGCAATAGATCGAGTGGTGTTTGAGCAGATTCTGGATCAGAAAACATCCAAGATCATCTGGGATTCTTTGAAAAGGAATATTGGAGGCAATGAGAGAGTGAAGCGATCTCTGTTGCAGACCTTAAGGAAAGAGTTTGAAGTCCTTGCAATGAAAGAAGAGGAGAGTATAGATGATTACTTTGGAAGAGTAATGTCTGTTTCAAACAAGATGAGGAGCAACGGAGAAAGTATGACAGACAGCAAGATCGTGGAAACGATTCTTCGAACCTTGACTGACAAGTTCACCTATGTGGTGGTCTCCATCGAAGAATCTAAAGACACTAGCGCTATGACTGTAGATGAGTTGCAGAGCTCATTGTCAGTCCACGAGAAGAAGTTCAGAAGGACTGTCTGTGAAGGAGAAGATCAAGCTCTCAACGTCAAAGGTAGAGGCAGAGGTTCTTACCGAGGACGTGGTAGAGGAAGAGGTCGATCGTTTAACAAGGCAACAGTGGAATGCTACACATGTCATAAACTTGGTCATTTCAGCTATGAATGTCCAACTGCAGATCACGGAGCTCACTATGCAGAGGTTGATGAATCAGATGAGGTTCTGCTTATGGCATTTGTGGAATCTCAAGGAATGAAGAGGAGTGATGCGTGGTTTGTAGATTCAGGCTGTTCAAATCACATGTGTGGCAATCAAGGTTTGTTCACTGACTTAGATACTACGTTCAGTCATAGTGTTAAGTTAGGGAACAATCACAAGCTTATGGTTAATGGTAAAGGAACAGTAGAAATTGTCTTTGGAGGAATAAGTTGTGTGGCAAAAGACGTTTACTATGTTCCGGATCTTATGAATAATCTTCTTAGCGTTGGTCAATTGCAAGAGAAGGGGTTAGATGTCTTGTTTAAGGGAGGAGAACATAGAACTTGCTGCATTTATCATCCCAGCAAAGGAAAAATTGCAGAGTCTGTCATGACTGCAAATCGCATGTTTGTGTTACTTGGAGAGACATATGGGAAGACTGTAGAAGAAAGATGTCTTCAAATTAATATCACAGACAAGGCTGAGTTGTGGCATCACCGATATGGGCATCTGAGTCATAAGGGTTTGCTCACGTTACAGAACAAGTCAATGGTAGAAGGTTTACCATTTTTCGGAGAAGCAAGCGTGGTGTGTGAGTCTTGCATGAAAGGGAAACAACACCGAGATTCTTTTCCGAAACACAGCAAGTGGAGAGCTACAGAGAAGTTACAACTCATTCACTCTGATTTGTGTGGACCGATAACTCCATCATCAAACAGTAACAAGAGGTATTTGATTAGCCTTATTGATGATTTTTCAAGAAAAGCTTGGATCTACTTTGTGTTGGAGAAGTCAGAGGCATTCAACATTTTCAAACATTTCAAGACATTTGTGGAGAAGCAAACCAGAGCATTTATCAAATGTTTGAGAACGGACAGGGGAGGAGAGTACAACTCTACTGAATTCAAGCAGTATTGTCAAGAACAAGGGATCAAAAGGCAGTTAACGACAACTTACACTCCGCAACAAAACGGTGTTGCAGAGCGCAAGAACCGGACTATAATGAATTTGGTGAGAGCTGTACTTTCAGAGAAAGATGTGCCAAAGACTTTCTGGCCAGATGCAGTGCAATGGGTAAATCACATTCTCAATCGATCTCCTACTTTTATTGTGAAAGACATGACGCCGGAGGAAGCTTGGAGTGGATCAAAACCATCGGTTGAACATTTCAGAATCTTTGGCTGTGTGGGACATGTTCACATTCCAGATGTCAAGAGAACGAAGCTTGATGACAAGAGTGTGAAGTGTGTTTTGCTAGGATTCAGTAGCGAATCAAAGGCATTCAAGATGTTTGATCCAGTGGAAAAGAAAGTCTACATCAGCCGAGATGTAGTTTTCGAAGAGGACAAGAAGTGGAATTGGGAGAACTCCTCTGCTGATAAGAGTGTAGATCTTGAATGGGAAGAGGACTATGAGTTTGTAGAAGAAGAAGAGGATACAGAGGATGAAACTGCAGAAGAAAATGCAGGAGAAGTTGCAGAAAATCTTGAGCAGATAGAAGAAGAAGAGGAGAGAAATGAAGATGTTTCTGCTACTGCTCAAGAACCTGCAGCTCGTGAACAAGATCCTGTCATGCTCTCTGATCCTTCTTCGTCAACTGGAAGGCACAAAAAACCACCAGTTTGGGCAGCTGATTACACCACATGAGTAGAATTTGATGAAGTCAACATGGTGAACATTGATGATCTTGAGCACGAGAACGATGCTGCTCTTGCTCTTGCTTTTGAGAATCTTGCCTTCATGATTATCTCTGATTCCACCAGCTACACCGAGGCAGTAGTAGAACAAAAGTGGAGACAATCGATGGATTCAGAGATTGAATCAATAGAGAAGAACAACACATGGTCTTTAGTGACATTACCAAATGGAGCAAAAACCATTGGAGTGAAATGGGTGTATAAGACAAAGCTAAATGAGCTGGGGCAAATCGACAAGTTTAAAGCCATATTGGTAGTCAAGGGTTATGCTCAAGAGTATGGAGTGGATTACACTGAAGTTTTTGCTCTTGTAGCTCGAATGGATACAGTCAGAATGATCTTAGCTTCAGCGGCACAAAGAGGTTGGGGTGTGTTTCAGCTGGATGATAAGTCAGCTTTCTTACATGGAAAGTTGGAAGAAGATGTCTTTGTGGAGCAGCCTAGAGGCTATGAAGTATCAGGAAGAGAAGATGGTGTGTATAAGCTTCACAAAGCTCTATACGGACTGAAACAAGCTCCTCGAGCATGGTTTAGTCGTATAGAAACTTATCTGCTGAAGGAAGGTTTCAAGAGCAGTCCAAATGAACAAACCCTGTTCATTAAAGAGAAGGAAGGTAACATTCTCATCGTATCCATATATGTTGATGACTTGCTGTTTACTAGAAATGATGAGAGGTTGCTGATTGAATTCAAGAGCTCTATGAAGATAGAATTTGACATGACAGACTTAGGGAGGATGAGATACTTTCTGGGAATAGAAGTCATACAAGACAGTGAAGGGATTCGCATTTGCCAAAGGAAGTATGCAGCTGAGGTGATTGAACGATTTGGAATGCAGGGTTTTAACTCAGTCTGCAACCCGATGGTACCTGGACAGAAAATTGGCCGAGGCACAGATGGTGTGAAGGTGGATTCGACACTTTATAAGCAGATAGTGGGGAGCTTAATGTATCTTACTGCGACACGACCATACTTGATGTTTGTGGTGAGTCTTATCAGCCGATTCATGGCCAATCCAACTGCATTACATTTTGCAGTGACAAAGAGAATCATGCGCTACTTGAAGGGTACAATGAGCTATGGCATATGGTACAGAAGAGAAAGGGAGAGTAAGCTTGTTGGATACACCGATAGTGACTATGCAGGAGACATAGATGACAGTAGAAGCACCTCATTTTATGTGTTTCTGATGAATGGAGGAGCAGTCGCATGGTCTTCAAGAAAACAACCCATTGTGTCTCTCTCAACAACTGAGGCAGAGTATGTTGCAGCAGCAACTTGTGCGTGTCAAGCTATTTGGATGACAAGAATCTTGCAGGAAATTGGTTACGAGGAAGCTAAAGGATTGGAGTTGTTGTGCGACAACACATCTACCATAAAGCTGTCAAAAAATGCAGTCTTACATGGAAGATCAAAACATATTCGAGTCCGATATCATTTTCTGCGAGATTTGGCTAAAGAAGGAACAATCAGGCTCGTGTATTGCAGCACCGAGGAGCAGCTAGCAGACTTAATGACTAAACCATTGAAGATGGCTGCGTTTCAAAGGATCAGAAAGGAACTGGGGATGGTGATTATGAACTGAAGCTCTTGACAGAGTTAAGTTCAAGGGAGGAAATGTTGAAGACTGAAGTAACTTGGCGCCAAAGTTACTGAATAAAGATGTGTTCAAGTGATTGAATGAGTCATGTTTGTTTCCGTCTTTCTAGTTGTAGTTGAGCTATTCGAGCTAGTTTTTAGTCTTTCAGTTATTGCTTCTGTATTTCCTTTATAAGTCTTTTGTACGTTATCAAGTCAAGTATTCATTCAATAGAAGCTTTGTTTTCATAGAAAACTGCGTTTACAATCATAACAAAAACGCCATATATATTGAATCTGTAATTTTGTAAATCTCAATAACTTCCACGACTAATAGACCCTTTGAAAACAAAGAGAGTCTCACCGTTTTCAACACCATGCCATCGAAGACTACAATGCTCTCTCATAATCCGTTGCTTGTGTACGAATATATATTCATCTCTTGGCAAAGTCTTGTTAGCTTGTAACCCTTCTCTCATCTCCGAGATTGTGCTAGACTCATTGATTTCCACCGGAATCCTAGCTCCGTTGAATAAACTCGATGACGTCTGCACCAAGAAACGAAGTTTCCTCACCGGAGCAACGTCTTTTGCACGGTTTACTGACTTTAGAAATACCACAATCTCTGAAAACTCTCTGATTCCGTATTCGTTTAGGTTTCGGAAATCATCGTCAAGCTCGATCCCTGAGAAGTATAATTGTATTCGTTTTATCGGTGTGTTCTCCATTATGTGAATCTTGTCCTTCAAGCTACTTACCTGCAAAACAGTAACTTGTGAATCAAGAACTCTTTAAAACCAGTCTATAAGATGAGAATAGCCCTGTAATTTAACTGGAATCGATTTGTCCGAACCGAATTGAACCGGGATTTTCGGTTTTTGGTTTTTAGATTAGTTTCAGTTAACATTCAATAAACAATCGGAAACAATCTTGAACTTGGTTTGGTTATTGGTTCAGGTCGGTTAGGTTAACCAAATGTTGTTTTTGTTTTTTTTAATAAAAACTAAAATTAAACCAAAATTTTTGGTAATAAACCAAATTACCCAATTAACCGAAAATACTCGAACCGAATAACTAAAATTATGTGAAATACCCGATACGATCCAAAATTGTCCGATTTAAACGGAAAATCGTTTAATTTTGATAGAATTTTAATAACACAAAATATCATGAACCTTACCAAAACGATTTCAATTTCGGTTATTTTCGGTGAAACTTTTGTAAAACAAAAAAAAAACCGATGAAAAAACTGAAATCACAGGGCTAATTTGAATCATGGTATGGTTTAAGTTACAGTTACCGTTTCAGTTCTGTCTACTTCGATGGTGAACTGTTTAGAAGGAAACTTGACGGTGATGAGGAAATTCTTAACAAAAGACGGTGAAGTGAAAAGCGGAGGAGTGACGGTGAGGTCGATTCTGGTGCCGTGAGAGATGATTGGGTAATCTTCAATGTCGAGACCATCGATGAGTTCCCAACAAGAAACAAAGAGAGTTAAAGAAGAAGATGGGATCTGAAGAAAGTTTCCTAAACGGTTCTTGATGTCCAACACGGATTCTTGTTCACCGATTTCCATGGTGAATTCTTGAGAGTATGAAACAATTGTCACCATCATATTTTCAATTGTGTGTGGGTGATGTTTCTAGGGGAAAGGATTATGATTTCGCAATGTGTAATATATAGTGAAGAAGGCAAGTAGTTGAAATGCATGTGAGCATTGCGTTTGGGGGAAATAAGTTTTACATGAAAATACATGATGTTTAGTTGAGTCTTGTTTGTGTGTGTGTGTTTCTGTTATAACTCTATGGTTACTCATGATAGTAAATTGAATTTGGCGTGATATTTCATTGGTTAGTTAGTGGAATTACAAACAACAAAATATTTATTTTGTTTCATTTTAAACCATATTTAAGGATATTGCATACAGATTGATAAAACTTGTAAAATAGTTATTATAATTTGATTTAACTTTTTCTTAAATGATATTGACTAATAATTATTGGATAATAAAATGGTAAATAAAAAAATAGTGATAATTTTTGCCTTGAAAATCTAATACATCAATTTATTTGAAATAAATATTAAAGAGTGTTCGGTTTACTCCGGTTTATTCTCATGAATTGCAGCTAAACCGAGACTGTTAATTCCGTTATTTTGGTTCAATTTGTTCTTCATCTGTTTATATACTTCTTCAGCTCCTTCTTTGTAGACTCTCGATTAATTTCAATATACTGGACAGTTTCTTGTTCTTCTTCTTCCTCAAGCTTTAATATGGTATCAGAGCACAACTTCCGCAACATTCGATTCAATCTCTGAAGAACAATGAGCTGTGCGATTTCTCCGATCAATTCGAGTTTCTTTTTCCGCGACTTCTTCATTCCGATTCATCGTCGCGATTAAACTGGATTCTCTCTCTGTAACGCTTTCTTACTTCTCTCTCTGTTGATTGAGATTTGATATCTCACTTAGTTTCTACGGATTCGATTTCGTTTATCTTCTGATTTGATCTTTCTGGAGTTTCCCTGAGATTTCTTCATCTTGATAATGACTAAAAATACTGGAAATACTTCTGATTCTTTACCAATTGTCGATTCTGTTCGATCGAATATGGATTCGTATGATAATCCTTTCTTTCTTCATAGTGGTGATCACGCTAGTTTGATACTGTTTTCTGATCGTTTAATAACACCGTATGATTTTCACTCCTGGAAAAGATCCATGCGTATGGCTTTGAATGTTAGGAATAAACTTGGCTTTGTGGATGGCACTATTGTAAAGCCTTCTGTGAATCACAGAGACTATGGTTCGTGGTCTCGTTGCAATGATATTGTGGCTACATGGATCATGAATTCAGTATCCAAGAAGATTGGCCAAAGTCTTCTCTTCATATCTACTGCATAAGGCATTTGGAATAATCTTATGTCCAGGTTCAAACAAGATGACGCGCCAAGAGTCTATGATATTGAGCAACGCCTTAGTCGATTAGAGCAGGGATCTTTAGACGTTTCTACATATTACACTGAGTTGGTGACTCTCTGGGAGGAGCACAAAAACTATATCGAGCTACCGGTTTGCACATGTGGAAAATGTGAGTGCAACGCAGCTGGTTTGTGGGATAAACTTCAACATCGAAGCAGAGTGACGAAGTTTTTAATGGGACTGAATGAGTCTTTTGAACAAACGAGGAGTCACATTCTGATGCTGAAACCTATACCAACAATTGAAGAAGCTTTTAACATAGTGACTCAGGATGAAAGACAAAGGATCATCAAACCTACAACCAGAGTTGATAATGTTGCATTTCACTTGTCTGACAAGAACAACAATGATATGGAAACTCAGTCTGAAGGTTATATTGCTGCATACAATGTAAACAAGAATAGTCAGAAACCAATATGTTCTCACTGTGGTAAGATTGGACACACTATTCAGAAATGTTTCAAGGTACATGGGTATCCTCCTGGATACAAATTCAAAAATCCACAGAGATATCAACAAAATCAAGTGGTTCAACCTCAACAACCTTTCCAAAAGGCCAATGCTATTGCTAACGTCTATACTCAACAGACGCTCCCACAATATTCTGGTTTCTCTCAGACTGCTGGAAACAATTCTAATCTCAACATATCAAGTTTCACTCCGCAGCAGATCAATGATCTGGTCTCGCAATACAACCAACAGCACATAATGACTCAGACCTCCCATGCTCCGTTAACAAATGCACCAACTATATCAGAACATGGAGTCATGGCAGTTCAATCCACGTCTGGTATGAATTCAATTACTTCTGATTTCTCGAAGGATCATTTATCTACCTCTCATCACATATTTTCTTCTTTACAAAAGGCATTATCATGTGATGATTGGATTATAGATAGTGGTGCTTCGAGTCATGTGAGTTCTAACGCTGCCTTGTTTAGTGAATTAATCCCAATCTCAGGTGTCACTGTGTTGTTACCTAATGGAGTCAAGGTGTCCATTGAACATACTGGAACTATTCATCTTACAGAGACATTGGTTCTATACAACGTTTTATATGTTCCAGACTTTCATTTTAATCTCATCAGTATAAGTTGTCTGGTTAATACCCTTGATTGTATTGCTCAATTCTCTTCTACTGATTGTCTTATTCAGGACTGTTCTCAGGGTTGGATGATTGGGAGGGGTAAAGCTTTCCAGAACCTCTACATTCTGGACAGGACCACTCTCTCACCTCCATTTCATGATCAAGATTCTGTGTGTGCTTCCGTTTCAATAAGTAGTGATATTTGGCATGCTCGCTTGGGACATCCGTCTGCAAGCAAACTCCACAAGCTCACTCCTCTTTTACCTGCATTTAAATCTGTTTCTAGTCATGTTTCTTCTCATTGTTCTGTTTGTCCTTTGGCAAAGCAGAAAAGATTACCTTTTGAATCTTTGAATAATATGGCCTCTTCACCTTTTGACTTGATTCATTTAGATGTATGGGGTCCCTTTCATGTTGAGTCTGTTGAAGGATTTAAGTACTTCCTCACCATTGTAGATGACTGTACTAGGGTCACTTGGGTTTACATAATGAAATATAAAAAGGATGTGATTACTATTTTGCCAACTTTTCTTCAGTATGTGTTGACTCAGTATAAATGCATCTGACTCAACAGTGAGTTATTCTCCCTTAACTCTAATTATCCTTGTCTATCATCAAGGATCTGACATGAGCTTAGACATCTCCTGAGCATGGCTCCACCTGGAACTAAATACCAAGTACTCCACCTGAAACATGAAACCATCTTCAATTCTCCATGTCTCTGCCATTCAACTCAACGATTCAAAGTTTGAATATTCGTCACTGTCCTGATTCACTTTCACAGTGTTAGCTTGAGCAATCAACTGAATAACCACAGCTCATCCCCTTGAAGTGCATGTCAATGACTTGACATAATTTTTCCTTCACATCCAGTACATCAGTCCCTTGTTGGAGAACAACCACAAATCTAATTTTTAACCCTCAAATTGATTAGTCTTTGACTAAACATCTCATCATTCGACTCCCCTTTGCATACTCATATGCCTTTGGTTCACTAGAGTTAGTGTCTTCCATGCTCCACCCAAAACCGAGTCATAAGCACTAGCTTGAGACACTTAAGAAAACATGAACCTCGAATCTTTATGTAGAGATAACCTTTAAACAGCAAATCAACACTCCTTTGATTCCTTTTCACTGAATTATAAGAGCCAGAAACCTCCACTCCATGGTTTCCATAACACTGATTTTACCATCAACACACTGACTTTACCATTAACACACTGATTTCACTATCAGCACCCTGATTTCACTATCAGCACCCTGATTTCACTATCAGCACCCTGATTTCACCATCAGCTTTATCAAGAGTCCATCATCAATCAAGCCAACCTTATACTCATTCCATTGTGTATCAACAACCTTGAATGAGCATTTCTCCAAATACTTCAACCATTCACAGCAGCTTCTTGTTTTAGTTCCCAAAAAGTCATTCATAATCATGAATACACTACTGCGACTCGCTATCACCACGACACAGCTCTGCTCTGACTGATTCTCTTTGAATTTGATGATACTCTTGACTTGCTCTTGAATGAACCTTTGATTGATCCATTTTAGAGACTTTCAATCATCTGTTGTCACTCAACTGTACCAGTAAACAGACAACACACACTGCAATCTAATACATTTCTCTTGGATTTTCCAGACTGCTCCAAGCTCCATGACGATTCAACTTTGTTCCTTGATTATCATAACCTACGAGCTTAAAATATTCCAAGAATCTGATCCATTAACCACTGAGACACCACTTCGAATCAACACCTTGAAATCTGAACACACACTGATTTTTCTGCAGAACAGTCTCTGTCTTGAAACCAACAGAAACCTGAACATGTTTCTTCACCCACCTGCACTTCCATTGAACACCAGTTGAAACCTCAACCAATAGTTATAGTAGCTTTGAAACACACATCAATCTAACTTCTAAGGCGTCCCATAGACCTGAGATTCATAAGTGCAAAAAACAACTATACGTCTAACCATTCACAACATCATCTAGCTTCTACCAGCAGATTGACCAAA
>OVAU01001562.1:0-14469 GCA_900406315.1 Biscutella laevigata subsp. laevigata
AACGCGGGATCAATTTTTAAAAAGAATTATTATAGAGAGTTAAAGAAAGGAAAAAAACAAAAAAAGCCACACGTCGCACGTTCCACTTGAAGGAGCGTTTCTTCCAAGTTCTTGAAGAAGGATCGTTCCTTAATATATAAGGAACTCAGATTCAATTTTTTAATAATATTTGTCCTAAAAACTGTGTTAACAAATGCACAATTCGTGCGTTGTTGATGCTCTTACTCCTTCGGTGGCTTAGGTCGATAATGGACCAATAAAAATGGCCCAATAGATGAAACAAGGGCCATAACATCTACGCTTGCAGGATGATTGTTTTAGCCCAATATTGTTATTAAAATGGATTGATACACTTGTAATCTCTCATGAATCATACTAGATTACTAGTATTGAATCATGTGAAGTGAAATTGATTATTGTAGAGATCACAAACCATTAGCAGCTAGCTTGTTAAGGAGTGCGAGAGAATTACTGGAGAGATACATAGACGTCGTGACTCTCCGTCGAATCATCCTCACCGTTGATGACTTCGCCGACGACTTTTCAAATCCATCGATACACGTGTCTTTATCTGTGAGAGAAGAGCTAAGCCACGTGGCAAGATCACTCATCTGCTCTTGAAATTGACTGGCCTTGAGTGTTCGGAGGACGGATAAAGACTTATGGAGATTGTCAAGAGAATCTTGTAGCAGTTCTCGGCAATCCGACAAAGCGACTCGGTCGCGTTTCCTAAGCGTAGAAAGATGCATTTTGAGAAGGTATCTGAGGACGTCTTTGTTGTCGGTTATGGCCACGGAAACGCTAGCACGTGTCCATTTGCTTGGACTGTTCTTGGCGACTGAGGAGAACGGTGTTAGCGTTCGAACGCAGAGATCTTGGTAGTGTGTAACGCTACAAGCGTTACGAACGTAGTTGCTGCGGTTTGAAGGAGACGAGGAAGTTAGATTGATGAGTGTAAGGAGAAAGAAGAGAAGTGAATACGTAATAGAAGGACTCATCTTGATGGGGTTTTCAAGATAATCTTTCTATAACATTTGGGTGTGGACTAGCTAGAAAGAGATTGTATATATATATATATATAGGAAATATCACAAGTATGATTAAATACCCTTTAATTTATGGGTTTTGTTTGGTTCAACAGTTATGGTTTTTCTGAGGTTCAAAAGTGGAAGCTTTTAAAAAGTATGGCGATCCATTTGTAGGTGTCGGAGTCATGGTCACATTCGTTGGGTTAATAATGTTGTTATTTTAGTCGGTAGCAGTTTAATTAGTTCGTAGCTAGCGTATAAAAAGTTAGTAATTTTGACAAATTTCAACTACTCCAAACCTACTAAAACTAGCGATGGATCTATCTTCTTTTGGTATAAATCATTGATCTATTCCTTTACCTACGTACCATTTGTGGACTCAACAAAGATTGAAACACATAGTTGATTAACTTCGTCATATATAGCTATAAATATACTCTTATAGTCCTAAATTCCTCATAAATAGAAATCACCCAAGTCATTTTTGTAGTAACTTTAACACATGAGGCCCATGACCATATCTTACTTTTTTTCCAAGACGTGCGTGAGTTCTTGTATATGATGTAATCAGGCCATGCGTGAACATTTATGAAATACAGCTTCATAAATTGACTCAAACTCACATGAACTTAGAGAACTAAGTGTTTATGGTTATGTCGATTCACATGACTCCCATTAAACAAAAAGACAGATAATTCTCAGCACAAGACATTAAAAGGGAAAATGAACCACACTCACGGCTTCAAACCCCTTGTGTGAAGAATGAAGATCATGGATTCACACTTTTCTAAACTTTCTATCAGTCTCTTATCTAAGCCCAATATATTTGGCCCATTTAGAGATATAATTCTCGTGTTCCGCTGGACAAACCCGAACCGTTCGGATGAATTTCAGCGAATGCATGTCTTTGTCTCTCTCACTCCCATAGAACCTCGAGGATTGATTCCTTGCCATTTCAGAGAGGTACGTCTCTTCACCTTACGATTCGATTTCTTTATATGTTTCACTTATTTGATGATGCGCTCTGTTAGCTATGTCTACAAATCCCTAATTAAGTCTGATACTCGAGTTAGCGTATTTCCACAATCCCTAGACCAATTCTTGAACTCGTCTCTTCGTTGTTTTCTTCTTCTTCTTTCTTTTTGCTAGAAAGCAGAACGTTTCTTGGGTTTATTATCCATTTCAGTAAAAATTACAATTTCAGATGTTTTCTTACCAAATTTAGTTGCTCACGAGGATTTAGTTTCAGTTCTTAATTCGATAATGGATGGTGATACGCTCTGTTAGAGGTTTGATAAATTTAGATTTTTGATGCTTTTGTTTTTTTCTCCAAGGCAGAATAGACAGAGATGGATAATCTATATAAGAGTCAACTGCAAGCACATGCCCTGAAACAAAATCTGGATCTGCCCGTCTATGCCACTGAACGTGAAGGGCCTCCTCATGCTTCTCGTTTCAGATCTAAGGTCACATTCTGTGGACAGACTTTCCAGAGCCAGGATTTCTTTCCCACACTAAAAGCAGCTGAACATGCTGCTGCTAAAATAGCTTTGGCTTCAATAGCACCCTCGAGTCCACAGGCTAGTTTTCACTCCTTTTGAACCACTTTCATTATATGCCTTTTCCTTCTTGTTTACCTTTATTGTTCTTCTTTGTGCCACCTTGTTTTTTTGCTTTCATAGGGTATTATTGATGTTGCATACAAAAACCTATTACAAGAAATAGCCCAAAAAGAAAGTTCTCTTTTACCTGTTTATGCAACTGCTACATCTGGTCCATCGCACTCCCCTACATTTATCACAACTGTTGAGGTTGCTGGGAAGGTTTTCAGAGGAGAAGAGGCAAAAACCAAAAAGTTGGCTGAAATGAGTGCTGCTAAAGTAGCATACATGAGTATCACATCTGGTTTGCCTTTTTATTTTAAATCCTTCAAAATCATTAAGCTTTGTTAATTTCCAGTTTAGGGGTAAAGAATGATAATGAATTGTTTCTTGTTATGATTAAAACTGTTCTCTTGAAATGCTTTTTAATACCTTTTAGCTGTAGACAAGTCTGACTACTGTTTGCTTTGTGTGAAACAAATATTCTATGATGTGCAGGCAACCTTGATCAGACGTCATCGCCTTCTTCCCCTTGTGAGAAACAAGAAGCTGCAAATTCTAATACAGAGAGCACTCAACGAGAGATCCCTTCTCAACCTTCCAAGATGGTAACCCCTGATGTCCCATCAAAGTGGATTGAAGTGTATGAAGATGGTATAGTCTTCTTTGAAACCTAAGCTATACGACACATGCTTTGTCTTGTTTGATACAGTGAACACTCTCTTCCTGTGTTGTTTTTTTTAAACTTGTGGTCCAATCAGTGGGATCATATTTCCAGAGTTAGATAGATAGCAGTGCATTAAATTGGTTCCAGTGTCAATTTGCCTATAAATGGTTGGTCATTAAAAACTCATGATCTATAGTCTTCATTTTGTGCAGAACTTCCAGACGTTCTTGTTGCACCAGCCGATAAAGCAAAGGAGATGAACATTGCTGCTTCGTCTGTGCCTGGGAATCCTACAAACGTTGGTACTCTTGTTGCACCAGCTCATAATGCTATGGAGATAAACATTGCTAATTGTTCTTCACCTGTGTGTAAGAATCCCACAGGCGATGGCAATGGAACATCATCATGCGGGAAAGAGAATCCGAAGAAACTGATAGTGGGAACTGGCCACCTGAGTATACCAAGTGGCCAGCATGTAATTTGTCGTCCATGGACCCCGGAGATGACTATTCCTCAGGACTCGGAGATGGTTTTTAGGAATGATAGAATCATTGCTTATCGTTTCGTGAAACAGTAAATTTTTTTCTCCGAGTTGAGTATGCCGTGTTGTTGCATAAAAAGATTAGGTAAAAAAACGAAAGAACATTAGAGTCCACTTGTAAGGTATTAAGGAAAGAGTAGAGTCCACTTCTTAGGGATTAAGGAAACAACTAAGCTCTACTATATGTATGTTGTGTTTGTAAAGAGAAGATATTAAAACGAAGCATTTAAGTCATCTTGTCTCTGGTTCCAAAAAGTCAAATAATAAACACTGGAATATTGAGCCAAATGAAAAAAGAGAGAGAGATCCTGATGGAATGGGCCGTGAACAGTTACACATTTAAAGGCCCGTCAAAAGATATTTGGGGAATAAGTCGGAATCATCGTTCGTTCGTTCGGCGAAGAGAGGGAGATTTGGATCGAGAGAGAGAGAAATGGCGTCGGGGTGGGGGATAACGGGAAACAAAGGGAGATGTTACGATTTCTGGATGGATTTCAGCGAATGTATGTCTCATTGCAGAGAGCCTAAGGATTGTTCTCTTCTTCGTGAAGACTACCTCGAGTGTCTTCACCATTCCAAAGAGGTACACTACTCCATTTCTTTCAATTCATCAATTCAACGCCTTCGATTTGCTTCATTTTTTGTTGATTCGTATCAATCAGTCTGATGATGGTTTCTGGAAATTCACTAGATCACGCTTTTTGACTTGTCATTTTTGTTTGCGCCATTTATGTATTTTTAGGTCTTACCTGTATTAACAAAAACAAATTTAACCTTTTTCACTTTAAAACGAGAATGCTTTATCTATGGTGGTCGTTCGTAGAGATTAGAACCATATTGTAAAATTCTGGAAGATTGAAAAAGGCTCTCGTAGGAGAAACTTTTTAGATATATTGTAAAGTTTTTTTCTTCCGTCTAGATTCCTTGTCCTTTGCTTAATTGTAAGATCTACTGATAAGGGAGTGGCCATTTATGTGTATGTCATTGTAGTTCCAACGAAGAAACAGGATATACAAAGAGGAACAGCGTAAACTAAGAGCAGCTTCAAGGAAAGGTGAAGAAACGGTGGATGGCACTCATACTCATCACTAATCGACAGTCCTCCTCCTCCATGTTTGCGTGCTAAGAAGAAGAATAAAAATATGTTCGTGAAGATTATGTATCTTGTCTCAAACTTCATTTCATTGCTCTTGCAATGTAAGTTCTTGTCTTTTTTTTTCCCCTTTGTCTATTTACATTTGACTGAGTTGCAATATACCTTTTGGCTGTTAATCAAGCATAATCTCCTTCTTTCATGATAATAATTCGCTTACTAGGTCTATAGTAATTAGAAACGATATAGTGGATGGTAGAAATCATGAAATGGTCATTGTGTACATAGTTGTCATTGACTTTCCCTCAAGTCTTCTCTGCGACTTCTATATGTATTGTGTGTAGAGAGAAACCAGCTTTTACATTTTATCTTTTCGTAGACTCGAAATGGAGAATAGATCTCTAGACATAACGGTGGCGTCGGCAAAAGGGCTTAAGAAAGTCAAACACCTCTCCAAGATGAATGTTTTCGTCGCGGTCAAATTATCCGGCGATCCCAAATGCTCCGACCACCCTGAGCAGCGCACACAAGTGGCTAGAGACAGTGGAACAATCCCCAGATGGAGCAATGATGTCCTCAAATTCTCCATTGACCAAACCTTAGCAAAGGCTAACCGCCTTGTGATCACTTTCAAGATCAGATGCGAGCAACGTGGAGGAGATAAAGACCTCGGTGAGGTTCACGTTCCAGTGAAAGAGCTTTTGGATCATCTCGGAAACGATGAGACCGGTCAAAGATACGTCATTTATAAAATCAAGAGCCCTAACGGAAAACCAAGAGGTGATATCAGTTTCAATTACGCATTCGGTGGTCCGGTGGTGGTTAATACCAGCGATGGTGGCTGCACGCGATATATTGCTCACGACACGGTGCGTCCTGCAGCGACATACCAGCCTGTTTCGAACAGACCTGTGTTGAGTCAGTTGCTTCCAAGTGTCGGATCGTTTAGTTACATTCCTTCTCAGCCACCTATTTATCCACCCATGGCTCAACCGGAGTTTCTGCCGCCAACTATATTCCCCGGTTTGTTTACGCCTCATGGCTACATACCGGAGAGTTCAACGACAATGTATCCAACAGTAGCTCCATCTATATTCCCTGGATTATCTTGTCCGCCGGATGGATACCCGACGTTGACTCCGCAGCATACACAATCGGGAGTATATCCACTGATGAGTCCGTACGGGTTTTGATTAACCAGTCAACGTCTCGAAGCAAAGTCGTCGGACTTTATCCACCCATTAGTCCGCTAATTTGTTTGCTTCTTTCATTTGTTTGTTTTTTTAACCGTTTAACGTAATTATAATTTGCTACGTTATTGTTCTTTTCTTTTTCCTCATGGATAAATCTTGGAAAATATTTGTCATATATTGAAAGAAATTGTTTGACTAAATGTTTTAAAAAATACATTAAATATGCATATAATTTATATCAAGAGTTGATATGAACCGTATAATAAATACAAGACGTCGGAACTTTAAATTTCGTTGTGAACAGATAGATAAAATAATTTAACTGCAAAAATGATTGAAGCAAAAAGAAGAACATTCAGTTAAGAATTTTCCGTAGTATTTGATTTTGATTTTATCCTTTAAGAAAAGGAAAAGGAAAACGAGTAGCCTTCCTTCTTAAACGATACGACGACGGCAACAAGCAAAGCACGAAGTCATCATCCTTATTCCTCCATCTTCACGCTTCTTCTTCTTCTGATTGATAATCCTTTCAAATTCCTTCTTCCATGGCTACCGTCTCATCCTCGCCCTCTTCTGCCTGGCAAAACCCCAACCCTAATCCGGATTCCTCATCTGCCTCTGACACCGACTCTGCTTTCCCTTCGCACCGCGATCTCGGAGACGACACCCAGTCTCTCGATAATTTTTCCTCCATGAATCTTAACTCCGAGGAGGCTAACCGGAATTCTGATCGGATTCCGGATTCAAACCGGGACGTTGATATCCAAACGCCTCTTTCTCCTCCTCCTCCATCCTTGCTTTACCTTTCCTTCAACCAGGACCAGGCTTGCTTCGCTGTCGGCACTGATCGTGGCTTCCGGATCCTTAATTGCGATCCGTTTCGCGAGATTTTCCGGCGTGATTTCGATCGTGGGGGTGGGGTTGCCGTGGTGGAGATGCTTTTCAGATGCAATATATTAGCCCTTGTAGGTGGTGGACCGGATCCCCAATATCCGCCTACTAAGGTAATGATCTGGGACGATCACCAGAGCCGATGTATTGGGGAACTCTCTTTCAGGTCCGAAGTTCGATCAGTGCGGCTTAGGAGGGATCGGATTATTGTCGTTCTGGAGCAGAAGATTTTTGTTTACAATTTCGCGGATCTTAAGCTGATGCATCAGATTGAGACCATGGCGAACCCAAAGGGTTTGTGCGCTGTGTCTCAGGGTGCTGGTTCTATGGTGTTGGTGTGCCCAGGTTTGCAGAAAGGACAAGTTCGGATCGAGCACTATGCCTCTAAACGGACCAAGTTCATAATGGCTCATGATTCCAGGATAGCTTGCTTTGCACTCACGCAGGATGGGCATTTGTTAGCCACATGCAGCTCTAAGGGCACTCTGGTTAGGATTTTCAATACTGTTGATGGCACCTTGCGGCAAGAGGTTGTACACTTTAACGCTTTTACTTGTATGGCTGATTTGGTGGTTTAGGATTGGATTTAGATCATCTCATTTTACATATCATTAGTGAATGTTTGAAGTTGATTTACTTGTTGGACAAACGATAGTTTTGAACTTGACAATTCGATGGAGCCTTCTTTTCTTTGGATTTTGTTTATTACTAAAACAAATCTGGTAGCTGATCATCTTGTTATTCTTTGCACTGGAGTCAAATGAATTAAGTTCTTTTGCATTGGTTGCACTTGCTTCGTTATCATCTGTATCCATGGAATTTTATGATGATTCTTACATTTAGTAGTTTGGAATCCTTGGAGCTTTACAATAATGCCAACATGATGTGACCATTACAGGTTAGGAGGGGTGCAGATAGAGCAGAGATCTATAGCTTGGCCTTCTCTTCAGATGCACAGTGGTTAGCTGTCTCAAGTGACAAAGGAACGGTCCATGTGTTTGGTCTCAAAGTCAATTCCGGATCTCAAATGAAAGAAACATCAGAAACTTCTCGCTCTCCCTCATCGCCATCATCTTCATCTCTCTCATTATTCAAAGGTACTTTTAAAAGCAGTTAATCTAACCATTTGGCAGCAGCAGCATATTGGATACAGTAATCAGAAAAGCATGATTCCTTTTTTGGGTTTGTTAGGAGTGTTGCCAAAGTATTTTAGCTCAGAGTGGTCGGTGGCTCAGTTCCGATTGGTTGAAGGAACACAGTACATAGTCGCCTTTGGTCATCAAAAGAACACAGTTGTTATCCTTGGCATGGATGGGAGGTAAGCAAAAAGAAACAAAAATAGCTTTGAAAAATTGCATTGACAAATTTCTCAATTGAAAAGCTTATAATAGAGTCTAGAGAGGTTGAATTGTTTTTGTTTATTGAAATGACAGCTTCTATAGATGCCAGTTTGATCCGGTGAACGGCGGAGAAATGTCTCAGCTTGAGTATCACAACTGCCTGAAACCGCCTTCGGTCTTCTAAAACCTTCTTCTTATACGCTCTCTGTAATGTATAGTTTGTTGTGTATATAATAACGATTGGGCCCATATAACTTTTTCTTAACCAAAAACTGATTAGAGGCTCTCTCATACATTTGTCATTTGTGCATTCTTCAACACTTTTGTTGAACTGATCAGTCAACTTTGTTGCGGTCACGCGTACTGCTTCGCTACCGGCACGTGGATATCAGATACAAATTACCTACCAAATTAGCATATTATAAGTTTTAGTGTTATACAAAATATATCAATTTTTATAAAATTCATCTACCAATTATCATAATTTTACTAAAATATAAAGCTCTTGAAATTTATACAAAATCTATCACTTTTCATTGACTATTATCCAGAGTATAATTTTCAAAATATAAAATAATAGCATTTTATAAAAAATTCACTTTTCATGGAATATTTTCTCGTAAATCAAAAATAATTTCACAGAATTTAAAATTTCAATATTTTATAGAATCTCTCACTTTTCATGATTTATTATCCAGAAAATCATTATTATTTCCTAAAATAAAATTTCTAAAGTTTTACAAAATCTAGTGGACTATTATGTTAGAATAATTTTAATTTGTCAAAATACAATATTCTAGCGTTTTACAAAATATCTCATTCACCAAATGAGCATAATTTTTTAAAATATAAACTTCAGCGTTTTATAAAATCTCTTATTTTTATGGGCAATTACCCACAAATCATCATAATTTCTCAAAATACAAAGTTCCGGTGTTTTATAAATCTCCCAATTTTTGAGATATAATTTTATACATTATCTTACTTTTCATGCACCATTGTCCACCAGATCAACAAAATATCTCAAGTTTTATGAATTATTATCCATCAAATAAGTACAATTTTCTCAAAATACAAAGTTCAATTTTCTATAAAATCTCTTAATTTTCATGGACTATTATCCACCAAATCAACATAATGTTGTTAAAATTCAAAACTTTAATGTTTTATAAAATTTGTTTTTTCATGACTTTTTCCACCAAATCAACATTGAATACAAATCTTACAATATATAATATTATATAATTTCTCAAAATACAAACTTTTAACATTTTACAAAATCTATGAATTTTATAGACTATTATCCACTAAATAAACATAATTTTCCCAAATTCTAACGTTTTATGAAATTTTACTTTTCTTGGACTATTATCCATCTAATTAGCAAAAATCCAAAAAAGACAAAATTCTAATATTTTACAAAATTTCTCTATTTTATAGGTTATTATCTGTCAAATTAGTATAATTTACAAAATACAAAATTCTTGCGTTTATAAAATATATTATTTTCATGAATTATTGTCTATAATAATTTGTTGGAAATGTATTATGATACCACAACACCATATACAAAGAATTTTAATAATAAAAGTTAAAAATTTACGCAAAGTAGGAAGCTTAGTGATAGAAAATATGAAGCTCCATAAGTAAATCGGGATCAAAACTGACCTAAAATCCTTATTTATATATAGAATTGCTCTAAACTGAAGAAGAAGAAGAAGAAGCATTTAAGTTGATGTGTAACTGAGTGATGTCTTGAGAAGCAACATCCATTGTACCATTGAGGAAAGCAGAGTACCAATAAGCAGAGAGCTTTGGAAACCTCTTTAGACCAGGATCGCTGAAATTCACATAGTACATTCCGAAGCTGTACTTGTATCCGCTCAATAACTCGTATACATCAATCATCGACCATACAAAGTAACCTCTTGTGTCCGATCCATTCCTGATCAGTCCAATAAAAAACAGAACGTCAAGCAAACCGGAACTAAACCGGGATGAACCAGTCAAGAGAATCATACTTGATGGCATTGAGCACAGCACCAATGTAACCTTGAATGTATTCAACTCTTCCCGAGTCTTGTAGCGTCGAATCATGTTTCAGCGGTTTACCTGTTCTTATTTTATTTTAGCAATTTCAAAAGAATCTTTAAGATGCAGACAAAACAGCTTGAGATTTGACAAAAAAAAAAACCGTTTTCAAGAATGTAGATTGGAGGATTATTATAGCTCTCCTTCAGATACTCCAAGACAATCTCAAGACCCCATGGAACTGCTTCCCACTTCAAGAAGAAAGCTGTCCAAGTTATGGAATACTCAAAGATTCAACAAGATTTGCAGGTAATTACCTCATAGAAGGAAGAATTCCCAAAGACTGTCCAAAAGAGAAACTCATTACCAACTAAAAAAGAGTCGAAACTATCTTTAGATTGATTCATGAATGAAACAAAACTAAGCTTACAGATCATATCTGCGCCCATGTCTGTAAAGAAGTCTTGTCCACTGGGAAGGAGAGAAGTTGCGGGTCTACCGTTTTTGATATAGACAGTCATGTAGTGGATAATTCCTATAAAGTCAGATGATCCTTTCACTTGCTCTAACTCTTCATCTGAGAAAACAGGTAATCTTGATCCTAAGGTTTTCTTCATTTCATCTGGATAATCTCCATATATCAAAGGCTTCAACAACCTGAATTATCAATTTTGTCTTTTAGATTTTGTCCTGATGAGAAAACCAAAACAGAACTTCTTTCTCACCAGCCGAAGAGGAAATCTTTAGCTCTTTGAGTTGCCATTTCATCTTCCTTGGAGTTAGTATATGGAGATATCCCAAATGCATATATACTAAAGCCTACGGATCCTTTCTGCTTACTCTGCAACACATTTTTTGTGTAAATAAGGATTTAGGGTTAAGGTCTCAAAGAGCTAAAACGATATAGATAATACACCTTGTACTTGAGCTTATAGAGTTTTGAAGCAGAGGCATGAGCTAGTAACATGTTATGGCCTGCAAGATATGGTTCAGTAGAAGAATTTCCAGTAGAGCAATTGCCGAATGTGTGAGGAGAACAGTGTCCAGGAGGCGCAAATCCTTGGCTATAAGAAGCAATGGCAAATATTGTAGCTTCATTAATTGTAGTCCATAACTTCACATCGTCCCCAAACTCTCTGAAACATACATCTGCATAAGCAGTGAAGTCTTCTCTGCAACGAGAACAAAACATTCAAATCATCATAAAGAAGTATATAATCTGACTCTGTTGGATCAGAATCTTTTTGTTATCAAGTACATGATTTTACGGTTGATCCATCCTCCATACTCATCTTCAAAAGTCTGAGGAAGATCATAGTGGTAAAGTGTAACGTGTGGCTCGATTCCTGTTAATAATTTAGCCTAGATTTTTTATAAGAAGTTGTGTTAATAGCGGATGAAATAGATAAAAATGTGACCATGGATTCGTAGCTCTTTGATGAGGTTCTTGTAAAACAATAGACCTTTTGGGTTAATGGGTCCTCTTCCATCTGACAAATCACATAAAAAAGAGCTCAGAAACAAGATTGGTAGTTGCAAAAAAGATAAAGAAACAGAAAGAGGCATTACTAGGTAATAGTCTAGTCCAAGAAATAGAGAATCTGAATGAATCCAAGCCCATTTCTGCCATCAGCTTAACATCTTCCTGTACAAGTCACAGTGACATCAACCTCAATAAAACGTAAGTCAGAGAGAGTATGTGTGTGTGTGTGTGAGAGAGAGAGAGAGAGAGAGGAAACCTTGTATTTGTGATAGCCATCACATGTTGTATCTCCATTACCTATGTTATCTGCAAGTTTTTGGAACATTTGGAATCAATCATCATAAACAGTAAGTAATTTTTATGGTATAAAACAGTAAAAAGAGAGAAGAGAAAAGGTTACGAGAATGAGAGAAAGTATCCCAGACGCTACGAGACCTTCCATCTTCATCCACAGCTCCTTCCCACTAAAATTTGAAGATCAAATTTTAACAAAAACAATAAAAAGATGAAGAACAGAGAAGCTCAGAGTTGAAACCTGATAAGCAGAAGTAGCAGCTCCGAAGAGGAAATCATATGGGAAATCGTTTCTGGTGAAGCCATCGCTGTATCTTGTTGCCAAAACGATGGCCACAATAATAATAATTATTGAAAACAGAGAGAATTGTTGCATTTTCTAAACTTTTTAAGGCTCATCTAAGTTGGAGTCTTCCAGAGAATAAATAAGTGGAAAGGGTTTAAGTCGTTTTCTTAGATCGTTATAAGAGAGCAGAAAAAAGTAGCGTAAGACCTTCTTCCACTTGTATATAAGGCCCCACTACACCTTCTTGATGTGATGTGATGTGATGTGAGAGGTTAAGATACCATCGCTGATCGAAAATGAGAAGAGAGTGAGTGAGTCTTTAGACAAGACAAAAGTGGACCATTCCGAACAATAAGAGAACAAATCTTCAACGAAAGTCGGTTTCGATTTCGTCTCCTTAAAATAATAAAAAAATGCGCATCCAGGGAATCGAACCCTGGTCAGTACCGTGGGAGGGTACTATGATACCACTACACCAGATGCGCTTTTGTTTAAACTCCTCTGGATTTAAATTATAAAATCAAAAATTGGAGTTTTAATGATTAGTTAATTCAATCCATTCCAGAGATTAAAGCCAAAAAAACATCGAAAACATAGTATCATTGTCTTTCTTCCCCATTTAGTAAATTGGTAACTATCTTTTAGCTTCATAAATGGCCTCAAGGCTCAAACCATCATTGTATTCTTCAATATCAAACGGGTAATAATTATTTGCATTTATAAAAGGAAAGCTCTAGTACGAGAGATGGAACGAGTCGGTCGAGGAGTAGGGACGATTCACGGTGGCTGAGCTGGCTAACAAAAGAGTTACAGCTCCACAACTGATTTAATAAACTCTAAAGTCAGGGGATAAAGGTGATTATTAATAGATGTATTAGCCATGGACATTAGAATCTTCGATATAGGTTTGGGTTTGTACTTTTGGGTTTTGGATTTTCGGTTTTTGGAATCAAAGTTCCATTTGAGGTGATTCCAATACTGATTTGGGCTTGATTCAGTACTTTTCGTATTCGGGTCGGTTCAAATAGATAAGTAGAGAATCGATAAAATATTAAGTACTTTTCGGTTTGGTTTAGCATATGTAATTTGGTTCTTATATGTAAATTTTTTTTTTTTGAAAGTATTCATTATAACATAAATTTGATATTAAAAAAAAACAATTGAAGGATTCTTAGGTAGGAGCAGCCTGGGTCCTCAGAGACTCTTCAGGTTTGGTACTCTCACATGCTCGTGAAGCTTTTCTCCCATCCCCTTCTCGCCTAAAAGCAGAGTTTCAGGGTTTAACATGGGCACTCCAGAGTCTAAAAGATCTCCGCTATAAGAAAGTGATCTTTGAATCGGATTATGGTAAAGCTGTTGAAACTATTCGCAATCCAAGGGATTGGCCTAAATACATGAATTGCTTAGCTCAGATTTCTACCTTGTCGACAGCTTTTGAAAGCATTTCTTTTATGGCAACAACATCAAACTGCAACTTGGTGGCCAAAGCTATTGTGAGGAGTGTGACTAGAGAGGGGAGATTCGCTTCGTATTTGCCCTTAGGAGGTCCATCTTGGTTACACAATCTCATTTTTGTTGATTCTCTTACTTCTCTATAAGGTCCTGTCTCTTTCCACTTTATATTCCTTCTGATTTAGTTCACTTTTGCTGTAAAATTCAGTGCATTTGGCACAAGCAATACCATCCCCATTTTTTCGTGAAAAAAAAATGAAACTAATAACCAGAAAATATTCATCAAAACATAAATTTAGTACTCAAATGTAATTAAAAAAATTGAACATACTCATACAACAAAAATTTGGTACAAAATGTAACTATAAAATTCAAAAATACTAATACAATATAAGTTTATCGATTTATTATTATTAATACTTATTTGGTTTTCTGGTCGTTATCGATTATTCGAATTTTGGAGTTTATAATTAATATTTTTTATCCCTTTTTTCGGTTTGGTACCAAAAAAGTTTTCCCACGGCTAGGATATATATAGGGATGTTGTCTAGGGTAGCCCTACCCTACCC
>OVAU01001563.1:0-14463 GCA_900406315.1 Biscutella laevigata subsp. laevigata
TATTCAAAATTGTGAGAATTATTTGATTTAAATAGAATTATTTGATTCAAATATTCAAGATTATTTGTAATTTATTTGATTTAATTATATCCTAGATTTTGAACAACCAATCAAAAGTTGACAAATGTCAAGCTATCATGCNGAATATTTTATAAATATTTTATTAGAGAGAGATTGAGAATCCGAGAGAAAGAGGGAAAAAGTTGGAGAAAGAGAGAAAAACACAAGCTTTCTTATTGGTTGATTTTTTCATTTTTCTCTCATCCAGTTCTGAAATCAGAACTTTAGGAACCGTTTCTACTATTTTTATTTTCTTTTTCTTTTTTTTTTTGGTTTAAGAACCCCTCTACAAACGCCAATGGAGATGGTCTAAGGTTCGACCTTAACCGATGGTGATATGTAGAGAGCGTTAGTGAGAGTTTTAAGATAGAGAAGCTTTCCTTTCTTGTAATCTTGTTCTTGAGATCCTAGTGGATTCCGGAGATCGATCCCCGTAAGCTGCTATCAAATCGGGTCTGTTTGACGTATTGATTCGATCAAGTCAGTGAGTTAGCTCATCAATCCAAATAACACCCAAATTTTATAACAACATGGATACACAAAATATCATAGGTAACCCATAACCATCATTAGCGGTTATAAGTTAAGGCACTTCACAAGAAAAAGATCGAACATAAAGCTAGATCACGCACACAAATGGTCCAAATAACATACATAATATTAAAGCTGCACAAATTTGTCCTCCGTCCTTGTTGGCTCTCCTCCGTCCTTTGAGAACTTCTCCTCCGTCCTTGTTGAGTTCGAATCCTTTTTCTTCAAAATACTCTTTGACGCATTTGATATCGCTGAAACGGTGTTTGAATCGATGAACAGCAAAAGCAAGATGGTTCAATGTGTAGCCATGGAAAAGCGTCCATGCCGCAAATTCGCTTTCTCTTCATCGTTTATAATCAGTTTCAAAAATATATTAGCTCTAGCCATCAAATGTATTGATAAAAAGATACTGATTATGAGAAAGAAACTGTAACGCAATATACTTGGCAAGTTGTTTGAAGTCGGTCCATGTAGGTTTCTCCCAAATTAAAGAACCCAAAGTACTTGAAAGAACCGCTTGTTTACCACCTTCTGGTTTCAAATACTTTCTTATTATCACCTACTTAACCATAAATTATGACCAACAAAAGATACATTAGAAGTGTAAAAAACTCATAATTATAACATCACTGTGTTTTGTAATCATCCATACCTGTGATTCAGGGCTTAGTTCGTCCACAAGAAGCTCAGCTATAACAATTCGTGGCAATGGACCATTTCCTAGACCGTGACCTTCAATGGGGACGTGAACATCTGGAGGAGAAAGCCAGAGAACTCTTATGTTCTTCTTTGGAAAATCCATTCCACCTCCAGTTTTATATCCATAATCCATGAAGAAACTCGACAAGGAATCTATTCCATAACCATCGACCTAAACCAATATCCCCAAAAAAAAAAAGAACAAATAAAACAATCTTGAAGTAGACATAAAATCGTTATACTCTTAGTGAATCCTTTAATATATATATCCTTAAAGCATTAGCATGTTGGACTTATACACAAATCTTAAACTGTAAATTTTTTGCCTTAAACGTCCTGAAAAAGAAGTGGTCGTAGAAGAGCTTTTCGTTGTCTATGGACTGAACCAGCTCCCATATCGTCTTCGCCATGGGGTTCTTCCTTAAATACGTTTGCAGAATACTTTCAAACACATTCCGAAGAAACGTTTCACTTCCTCCCTGATTACAATAGGATCATTGGTTAAACTGGTTAAATTAACACCCCTAAGAATAACCAAAACATTTATCAACTTTGGTTATTTTCTGTCCATCTTTTCCTAAAATTGATCCATGGACATATTTCTTTCTTTTTTATAAACTTTGTTTATATATTTTTTGTTTTATCAACAATTAGTTTATTTATAATATAAGGATGATATAGACCCCCAACTTTATTTAATTGTTTCAAAGTCCAAAAGTGGACGCAGCACATGTCCCATGTAAACAAACAAACTTCACTTCCAAGGAAAAACCTCTTAAAGAGCAAACCAAAAATATCATAAGAGCCAAAGTGTGGAGGAACACGATAAATTTGAAGAGAGCTTTCTTAGGCTCACAAGACCATTTCTATAAGGAAGAGTTTTGTTATATACATCCCCGCAAGCCAAACCGCAATCAGGAAATTTCCATATCAACACGCCTAGCTGAAGTAGCCCTGCGGACACAATTCCTTTGTCACGCCTCTTATATAAATATCAAACTCTCCAGAGATATAGAACAAGTTTGCTTTGCAAAATGATCAAACCTTAATAACAATGGCATTGCCTTCCGATTGACTTTACTTATACCAATTTGTTTCATTGTGGTTATCTCCTGTGTCTCATTGCTCTCCAACAGTTCATCAGTAAAGTTTTTCAGCCCCTGCAAACAGATTGAACGTAATATTGTGATCAATCAGTAAAATGATGGAGAATCCTTTTAACTGATATTGGGGGTATTTTCAAGCTGATATGATTTCTTGAATAAGAAAAGATACCTTGTAACCAATCAAATTACGAGCCTTTTGGTTTACAGGAAGTTGAAGCTGTTCCTGTAACATTGGAGTGAATCACTTTGTGAGATAAAAACAACCATACAATACCTTTGCACCCAATATAAAAGAAGAAATTACGAAATAGCACAGTTAAAAAAGGGATACTAATATAGAGGAAACAGGGAGATCATTTCGATTTGAGAGAGCCCTTACCATTTCAGGCAGTTTTGTGCTCTTGCCTCCAAGATAGAGATACAAGTGTTGCATGAAAATATTTGTGACATCCTTCCACCAGAAACAAAACAGAAACAGAATCAGCACTGAGTTTCAACTTCAATATCAGAAACCATGATCATGCTTTGTGCTTTCAGACTAATGATGCCTGCTAAGAAGACTCCATGTGTTCAAATTAAAATGGGTGGAACATATAAAGATAAACATACCTGTTTGTCTGTCAGCGTATCCAACTTCCCATCCTGCAAAAAGGTTAAATGCCAAACAATTAGCAGAGATAACAAGAAAATGCCCAATAGGAAAATCATGAATCCTGATTTGATCTTAAAGAGAAATGATATAGCAGCTGCAATTGCTTTAGAACAGATAGATGAAGCCAAGCACATGCCAATGAGTGCGAAAGAGACACAACTCTTGATCTTCAGCATTGCTCATATATGGCTTAACAAAATGAAACTTAAGACTCACCAGTCCATTAATCATATTCTGCAATGACAGCAAACCCATCTCCAGTGAGCTGATATCCTCACGAGCCAAATTAACCTGTTCACCATAACCACAAGCACATACGTTGGTCAAAAACTGCTCAACAAACTACAAATACATAACAATGAAAGGCAATAGGTAGAATCTAAAGGTAAACTAGTAATTTATACCTGGTTACAGATTTCCTTGGAGAGATCAATCTGCTTTTCCACCTTATCATCCACATTCTGAATCTTCTGCGTTAAATGCCTTTTTGCAGCCTGTCAATCAAACAGTTAAGATACAACTTTAACCCTGCAGCTTACAACATCACCAGAAACACCAAGAGTAAAGTGAAAAACGCACCGCCAGGGTCTCTGACACTTGCTCAAGATTCTTTGTCAAGTTAGCCACAGCAGTAGCCATGTTGGCTTTTGTCACATACATAAGGTCAGTGAACGAGAGTCCCTAATCAGTGAATAAACAAAAACATTTTATAGCTTCCTTGAGTTGCTTTGAAATTTCCTATGTCAGAAGCAGTACAAAAAATACAGCAGAAATCACAAGGAAAAAAAGATCAAAACATAATCACACCTTCCACCACATATAACCATATCCTACAGCTCCCAATACAGCAGCAGGAACAGCAAGAGAATGTAAGTTCGCTGGAAAAAAAAAAACAGCAAAGAGAGCCTGATGATCAAAAAGATTCTCCAACACAGAGAATAACAAAACCTATTTCAAAAGAAATACAAGTTTCTAGCTTTACATACCACCAGAAACTCCATTCATGACAGTTATCTGCCGCGATGAAGCTAGCTGTCGAACTTCCATGGCCAATCGGCGAACCTTCAATGGTCCACAGTTGAAAAGGAAAAAACATTACTCACCAATGTTCCTAAAATCCATTGGAAGAAGAAAAAAATCGACAGCTGAAATTAGCAAGTAACCTGGAGACTAATGACATCTGAATCTCCCTCAGATCCTTCTCCACTCTCCATACCCTTCAATAGAGCCTATCCAAAGAACAAATCGTGCCCAGAAATTTACACAAAGGAGAGAAACAGAAAAAAGCCCAAAATCAATCGAATTGTACCTGCAATTCAGCCAACAAATCCGACAACTTCCCGTTCTTCATCATGATCGTACCAGCATAACCTTAATTTCAAAAAATTGGGAAGTATCAGGATTGTAAGGATCCAATTTAGCAATCACGAAGAACGCAACAGTAAGAAAGCAAAACAAACGAGTGAGTCCAATGAGCAGAGAAGGCAAAGCAAAAATTACCTGCTCCGCCAACGAGCAAGATCCTAGATAAACCAAATCCCGTTTGCATCGCCATAGCTCCGACACTATTACAATACGCCGACGACGACTTGCGGAGCTTTTCGTCTTGAAATCGAGTTTAATTGTTGATCCACAACAAAAATCGAATTTAATTTAGGTTTTAAGAAGAGGAACTGATGTTTTTTTTTCGCCAAGGAGATAAATGTGCTGGTTACTAGCTTACTTGGAAACGACGTCGTCTCCAAACGAAAACTAAACTGCCTCAACTCGCGGGAGAAAGTGATCGCCACGACCTGTCACCAGCAGATTGGCGGAAAAATAATAACACTAACCAGAATAATCAAACCAAAATATTTAAACCAAAAACCAGTTGTCACATAGCAGTCCAAAAGTCTCGGTTTCAAAACTCTCTCTCTCCTCAAAGCTCCCACCTCTCTCTACACTTGCGGACACTAAATCTTCTTCGTTTGTTGGTCGGCGTCCGGTACATCACCGGCGACGAGCCCCTTTTAACTGTAAATAATAGCTTTTCTTTTCTTCTCTCCAACGGTGGTGGTGTTGGGAGGATCTCGGTTACTCTTTTTGTTCTCCTCCCTCACCGTATATACTTTCTCTTAGATCTATTGTCTCCTTTGGTGGTTTTGATTTACAGGTTTGGAGGAAAAGCAAACTGCCATGACAACAGCTCTAAATATTCATCAATGATGCCATTGGAGGTCGATGAAAGTCGTCCCCTCCTAACTGCTAATCAGGCCTGCTTTTGCTCTCTTCTCGGTGATTCTTGCTCGAATGGCTATGGTGGAAGAAGTGGAATCGATCAAAGCCTTAATGGTGTTTGGCCGGCGGCGAAGACTCACGCGGGGAGAAGAATCTGGAGACTCAGAGAAAGGAAGACTCTAGAACTGGGCCCAAATTTTAAAGCCCATTTAGATATAACAAATGGAATTGGGCTTAATTGTGAGCTTTTAGTTATTAATTTGGGTCTTGTATTAGATCTAAATAAGTCAGCCAGTAATGATGTATTAGGATTGAAGCAGTCCATATGTTTCAAATCCTATGGTTGTGTCCCGATTCGGTTTCTACCGATTAAATGGGATAGTGGGCTCTCTCGGTCGGTGAGATATCCAGACCGTATTCACTACCCGTTTTCACGGGTTCTTTCTACTTCTCTTCTGAGAAGTTCGTTAACTACCCTGAGCCTCTGCTTTGGCATGCTTTTGAAAGGGTTCATTATGTCCCCTGTGGGATTTGTACTTGTAGTTTGTTCTCATTTTAATATATAACGAACGGTTGACAAAAAAAAAAAAAAAAAAAAAAAAAAAACAAAAAAAAAAGGTTTTGACGTTTGACTATTGCNGAAACAATGAGTGTCAATTTTAGTGCGTGAAGTATCCAAAATTGAAGCGAAAAAATCTAAATTTACTAAAATACAGTATAATAGTGTGGTCACTAAGCTAAAAAGTAAACCGATTATACATAAATCTAAACCGAATAGAGAATGATCTTAATTGGTTTTAGTTTAAACCGAACCAAAGTATATGTTGGAAATTGTTTCAATAAGAAAAAAACAATTAATAGTCGTACCGGGCTTGTTTTATTCTAAAGTTAACATTAACATTTTAACTATAAATATACGAATATTACAATATTTACAATAATTTCGAGTGATTAATTTTTATTATACGAGTGAAATTAATAAATAATGTTATTGAATAAATTATAAAAAAATTGATATTTTAGAATCTATATGATTTAGACATATTACCAACTAACGATTTTGTTTATCAATTTTGTTAAAGGATTATTTTGGAATATGGTCAAAAATATTTTAAGAGATATTTATTTAGTATTTATTAAATCCTAAAATTCAATTTTAAATTATTGTAGCCTTATTATTATTATTATAGATATTGTTCTAAAAACAATATTATTGTAACGAAATTTTGTATAGTAAATGGTTTATTATGAGTTAATAAATTTTATTCTAACAGAATAGATGTTTTGAATTGTAGCAAAAAAAATCACTACATAGTTTAACATCTGATGATTTATAATCTTCTCTAATAATCATAAAAAGAAAGTATGGGAGCTTAAGAGCATTCATAGGTATTCATTTTATAATTCATAACCCTTCTTTTCTTGCTAGTCTTGTTCTTTGCAGCTAGATTTAGTTTCCTCCTTGCAGCTTAGCTTTGAGTTTCCTCTATTGCGTTTAGTTTCTCCTCTCTTTTCCTCTTCTCCCTTTCCGTTTCCAAACTCTTTCCTGATATTGCTGTAAACTTGCTCAAGCATTTGGGTGCCCCTAAGTTCTTGATTCAATTATGAGGAAAGTTTTTTTATAAGACGTTGAACACAATTCTCATCTGAACAGAGTCCATATCAAATGCAATATATAAAATTTCCTTTATCAACAGAGGGATTGCATTCAATTTCAATACCAGCTGCAATACACTTCAACATCTCCTCCAGTTTTGATTGTTACTTTCGAGTCATAGGCCTATGCAGTGAGAACACCTTCGATCGTAACTTCTTGCAGATAATGAAGCAGAGTTAAGAACTAAAGACCAAAACTAATTCAAGAATCTTAACCTGAAAGCAGTACTGTAACAGTCTCCAGTTGAAGGCCAGAATGGCACCAAGAGTCCCCCCAAACACTTCAGTGTTAAATACAAAAATCGATCAAAACATTTAAGGAGATAAATGTGGTTGTCGAGTATTAACAATGAAGCGTTAAGGGAAACTCATGGAAACATTTGACTCTCTTCTTCTTGTCTGATTATAAACAACTCTAATTAACTACAAAGCCTATTTATATATCATTGCAAATGGTCACCAAATTCTTTCTTCTTTTGGAATTAGAATTTTTCATCAAGGGACCAGCAATTATGTTATTCGAATCATAAAATCTATGAACGTGTGAAAATTTTAAAGGATGTATCGAGTCGAAATTTTGGGCCTTGTTAGGTATTTGACCGAATATCTATTATTGTCTCTCAATTTGCTTAATATATTTTGAAACGACAGAAGCATTCTTTGCATGGACTCTTCCTCTGATATGTCTTTTCTCCTTTCCTTTATCTTTTTTTATATTGCCACTCATATATATCACAACAATGTTCTTGCCAATATTCCAAATTGAATGTGGTATTGTTAGATTTCACATTGACAAACAATGATATAATTTATATATAAAAAATATTATTGTATAGCATTGGTTGTCTTCTTGAATGTTTATATTATTGCATGTTAAAAACAATTTCTTTGAGAAAACATTTTTCTATTCAAAAGAATATATAATGGTTTGAGAGGTAGGTTTGGGCGTTCGAGTATTCGGTTCGACTCCGAATAATATTCATTTGGTTTTGGTTCTTTGGGTATCTAAAATTTGGAACCATTTTGTAACCACTAGAAAATTGGTTCCAATAACCACTAAAAATAACCAATGCCTTTATAAATCCTATTCAGTTCCATTCGGTTCGGTTCCTATTGTATCAAAAATACCAAAATTGTATCCAGAGTTATCAAATCTCAGTTAAAAATCCGAAATAACAATTTTAACTCAATATTTTTTCATATTTTAATTATTTTAGATATTTGAATTATAAAATAATTAATATTTTCGTTCTTTATAATAATAATTTTTCAATTTTTGGGTAAATATAACTAATATTTTAGGTTTTTTTAATTATAATTGTCAAGTTTTGGTTATTTCAAATATAAATATAACTAATGTGTTAGATATAAATTATATTTCGGATCTTTCGGGGACCCATTCGGTTCTCGGTTCGGTTCTGGTTCAGATCCGGTTCTTCAGGTAATGGAATTTTGGATCTAATTAGTATTTTTCACAGGTTTCAGATCGATTTTGTACCTCTTTTTTGGGTTCGTTTCGGTTTTTCGGTTTCCGGTAATTTGCTCAGTGCTAGATTGAGGACAAAAAAATCGAACTTGAAATATGAATTCAAACCCGATCTGAAAAAAACTAACCCGAATTCGAATAAAATGTTATTGTTTAATATTAAATTTTCATATATCATAATATAATTTTAATGTTTATGCTTAATTTTATGTTTATTTTGTATTATTATAAATTTCAATGAAAATAATCTAATTTTTTTTGTTTATTAGTATTTCGAGAATATTTAATATTTTATGTTGAAATTGTCGAACTCAAACCGAATTCGAAAGGATCCAAAAATATTCTAGTACCTCCGAAACGGAAGGATCCGAACCAAAATAAAATAACTTAAATGCATTTTCTAAGTGTTAACTCGAAAAACCAAAACTTGAATGGATTAAAACCGAACTCAAACGTGTAGCAAACATCCACCCTACATATACTCTTTCTTTTTTATAGCTAGTTAGATAGAAAAACAAAGATTTTAAAATAACATTTGAATTTTGATCATTTCTTTAATCAGAGCCGGAAAAAAGATCAATGTTTTTAGCAAAAACTCATGGATGTTTATGTAGTGATATCAATATCACAAAGCTTTTCTCGATATTATTAGAATTTAGAACATAATAATATATAATTACGAACTCAAAGGTTGGAGAAGACGAGAATGTAAGGCTATGTACAATGCTAAGTTCTTAGTAGGGGTTCTTAATTAGGAATTAAATAATATTTTTCAAATTTTAATATTATTTTTGGTTAAGAACTCCTTCAAATTTTTTTATTTAATTCCTAAAAACTCCTATCTAAGAACTTACCATTGTACATGCTCTAACGAAGACAAGCAAGAAACGGTACGGACAAAATATGCATATATGGAAAAAATGAATCAGAATCTCTTAAGTGTTTGCATCCTTTCTATCTTGTGAAAAGCCGCAACGAATTTTCTTCAAAATTCGTATTTTCTCAACTCTTTCCTTTTACCCCAATTTACGTCTATATTCATAATACTTTCGTTTGACATCATCTATGTTCTCCAAATCTCTCAATCACATAGAACATAGGGATTTATCTCGTAAGCCTTTAACTATATATATATGAACTTAACTACTTCCATTTTCTCAAACCATATAAATATCTTGTATGTACTCATATATTTACATAAGTTACATGCAAGGTTAATGTATGTATAAATAAAAAAGAATAAATATATTTGGTTGGATGTTTCCTAGAGTTCCTCTGAGCACTTCACTGAGAATACAATTATCTTTTTTATGATGATTACTCACTGAAGTGTTTGGGGGAACTCCCGGACCCATTCAATAGATTTCTTTTCCTTTTTAATACGAGATTTCCTTCTCTTAATCCACCTTACATTTCTTTAATTTTAAGGTTCTAAGTGCTTTTGTTTTTGTTAGTTGGTTTCTTGGTATTTCTTAACTGCCTTGAATTAGATATATTGGTAGTATATGCATATACGAACACATTTGCTACATATTTGAGTTGTTTTATTCTTGTATAGAATGTTGAACATCGTGTCGTTTCATCTATAGAGATCTTTAGGTGGAAAGACTATATATGGAGGAAGAGAAGATGAGAAAGACACAAGTGAAATATATTCCTCACCAACTCAATGTGTTTAAAATAGCGAAGATCTCCTCAGCCTACAATTATGAAGATCATTAAAAGAATTTAGGATCTTTATTTAGAATTTCAATATCATCTCAGTTTCTATTCCCTCTCCAATGGAATGAAAGCTATTTCAGTTCATACATATGGAATAAAAAAAGACTTGGTCAAATTCATTATTGGTACATCATTTTATAGGTTATCTTTTTGATAGAAAATATTTAAATACAGTTTCATTTCCTATGACAATTTACTAGATTATATTGAACTTAGCATTGTTAAATTAATTCAATGGAGATTATTTTTGGATATAGACTCTCTAATGCTTAATTTTTGGGTTTTTTTGGTAGTGTTGGTGTCGAATCTCGCACAACGAGTCGAGTCTATTTCAACATTCATTGAAAGATTCCAATGAAATTGACGCGCATAATATTTATGTGACTATGTCATAACAGTCAAATATTGCTATTAATCCATGATTTTATTATAGATTTATGTTTTAGTCAAATATTACTATTAATTCATGGTTTAATTGTAGAGTCAAGGTCTTTGGTCAAATCTTAGAATTAAGTTATGAAATAATGACTAAGTAATAAAGATAGAGAATGAAGATTATAAAAAGAGGAAGAAACAAGTAAAAGAGGGAAAGCTTTTGGAGACTAAAGAGAGAGAATATCACTAAAGAGAAAATTATATTATTTTGTTAACCCCTTTCCATCATTTTGTAATATACCTTCTATACTTTCAACAAGATCACATTTTGATCTTGAATGTCTATCTTTGATCCGATTTAACATTTTATGCAGTAAGAAACTTTGATCCCTATTCATTTTCATTGTGAGTTATAATATGTCGAATTATGCACCCACAATTTGGCGCGGTCTATGGGGACATAAAGTTTTCTTACCAGCAAAACATAAAGTCAGAGTGACTAAAAATCAAATTCAGGAAGGAGATCCCACTCATAATGGTGATGATCTAAATCTCTATGAGAGAAACGATATCAGTTGATCTAAAAAGATTATAACAAAGTCAAAATGACTGAAAATCAAATCCCAGAAGGAGATCCAACTCATAACGGTGATGATCTAGATCTTTGTGAAGAAGAAGAGATCGGAGGATCTAAAGAAAAAAAACCAAAAGTCTGAAGACATCAATATGTCCAGATTCCGAGACCATCTCAGGTAAAAAGAAAAAAAAAATCCGAAGACATCAATATGTCCACATTCCGAGACCATATCGGGTAAAAAGAAAAAAAAATCTGAAGGCATCAATATGATCAGATTCCGAGAACATCTCGGTTAAAACGAAAAAAAATCTGAAGGCATTAATATGAGCAGATTCCGAGAACGTTTCGGGTAAAAAAAAATCTGAAGGCATTAATATGACCAGATTCTGAGAACATCTCGGGTAAAAAAAAAATATATCTGAAGTCATCAATATGACCAGATTCCAAGAACATCTCGATTAAAAAGAAAAAAAATCTGAAGACATCAATATGTCCAGATTCCGAGAACATCTCGGGTAAAAAGAAAAAAAATCTGAAGGCATCAAAATGACCAGATTCCGAGAACATCTCGGTTAAAAAGAAAAAAATCATATGTCCAGATTTCGAGACAATCTCGGGTAAAAAAAAATCTAAGTCGTCAATATGACCAGATTCCGAGAACATCTCGGTTAAAGAGAAACAAAATCTGAAGACATAAATATGCCTTCCGAGACCATCTCGGGTAAAATAGATAATAAAAATCAAAAAGCCTTATTGTGCTAGGATTCAAAAGATGGAGAATAAAGATTATAAAAGGAGGAAGAAACAAGTAAAATAGGGAAAGCTTTTGGAGACTAAAGAGAGAGAAGATCACTAAAAAGAAAACTATATTCTTTTGTTAACCCATTTTCATCATTTTGTAATTTACCTTCTATACTTTCAACAAGATCACATTTTGATATTGAATGTCTATCTTTGATCCGATTTAACATTTTATGCAGTAAGAAGTTTTGATCCTTATTCATTTTCGTTGTGAGTTATAATATGTCGAATTATACACCCACAGGTAACATCGAGGAATTCTATTATGCAACACATACTTCTTTCTGTCGGAATTTTGTGAGACCCTCCCAAAGATTGGAAATAGGGATACAAAAACAACATTATTTACTCCACCATAATAATTTGATTTCGATTAAAGATATTCATATAGTATCTCTCCAAATGGTCATTAAACATTTTAACAAAGTTAATGTCAAAACCTATTTACCAAAATTGCACATGATGGCATGATTAAAATAAACCATCAGCATAGTAGTTGGATGAGTTACGATGAAACTGTTGCCAAAGTTTGGCATATCTACAGACCTACGGTTATGAACCATATTAGCATAATTTATCAAATAATAAAATTTTGGCGTTTTACAAAATTTCTCTAAGTTTCGTGGGTTATTATTATCCATGATCAAACCAATTAATTTTTCTAAATACAAAATTTTAACGTTGTATAAAATCTCCCAATTTTTATGGTCATAATTTCTAACATTTTACAAAAACTCCAAGTTTTTATGGATTATTATCTACCAAATCAATATAATTCCCCAAAATAAAGAATTTCAATGTCTTACAAAGTTTATGAGTTTATTTGTAGGCTATTATCCATCAAATTAACATAATTTTTGAAAATAGTAAATTCTAATATTTTATAAAATCTCTCATTTTTTGTTCTTATTATCCATCAAATTAGCATAACTTCTCAACATATTATATTCTAGTGTTTTATAGAATCTTTCAATCAAAATCTAGATTCTTAAAAAACTCTAATTTTATGGACTATTATCCACCAAATTATGATAATTTCTCGAATATAAAATTTTAACGTTTTACAAAATCTCTCAATTTTGTGTACTATTTATAATACACCAAATTCACATAATTTCAAAAAAGTTTTGCAAAATCTCTAAGTTTTGTGAAGTATTAATATATTATCCTTTAAATGAACATAATTCTTCAAATACAGTTTTGTGTTTTACAAAATCTCTGAGTTTTGTGGGTTATTTTCCACCAGATCAACATCATTTTCCAAATTACAAAATTCTATCGTTTTGAGATTTTTTTCAGGTTTGTTGGGATATTATCCACCAAATCAAAATAATTTTTCAAAATATATAATTTTAATGTTTTACAAAATCTCTCAGTATTTTGCGTATATTATTCATCAAATGAGCATAGTTTCGTCGTTTATAATTTTATAGTTTTAATGGGTCATAGTTGAGATGTTTATACAAAATATTCAAGTTTGTATTGACTATTATTATCCACCAAATGAGCGTAATTACTATAAACACAAAATTCTAATATTTTCAAAAATCTATCAGTATTTATGGACTATCCACCAATCATTTTTCAAAATCTATTAATTTTTGTGGACTATTATCCACCTATCAACATAATTTCCTTAAATTCATGATTCAAGCATTTTACAAAATCTCTCAAAATTCTAGATTTACCAAATCTCTCATTTTTCATAGATTTTTATTCACCAAATCAACATAATTTCATAAAATACAAACTTATAACGTTTTGCAAAATCCACCAAATAAACATAATTTCTCAAAATATAAAATTATAACGTTTTACAAAATCCACCAAATAAACATAATTTCTCAAAATATAAAATTTTAATATTTTTTATCGATCTTTAATAAACTAAGATCTATCAAATCATCATGACTTGTCAAAACACAAGATTTTGAACATTTTATTACAAAATCTCTTGTAAGTTCAAATATTTAGCAAGAGTAAAAAAAATCATTACTGGAGGGAACATATAGAAAAGGTATAACAATGAACATCTAATCACGTATTAATATTCTAGATCATGTACATATCTTTCCGAAAAAAAGATCGAGAGCTTAAAGTCCTTAACTCATTCCGATACGATTCGATGTTTCTCCAATTCCCTAAGCCCCAATTTTACGTCCAGGTACAGACCGAATCGACTTCTCGCACTCTCCTCAAGTATCATTACTCCCGCCATTATAAATAGAAATGCCATTCTTCCACTCTTTTCTCAAACCCTAAAGGCAAGTTTCAGTTCAAGAACTACCTCGATCAAATATTCTCAAGAGTTCCTTCGAACACTTCATTATGAACATGTTGAATCAATAATTGTTTTCACTGAAGTGTTTGGAGGAACTCCAGATAATTTTTTGATAATTCCTTATTTTTACTAGCGTTTATATTCTTTTAATTTATTCCCAAACTCATTTAGGTTACTTTACGTATATATAACATTTGAATTTAGTGATCTAAAAGCACACACAAACATTACACCACAACTCACAATAGGTCGGTGTGTAGGCCTGAGCACGAAGCGGATATCCGGAAAATTTATAGT
>OVAU01001564.1:0-13219 GCA_900406315.1 Biscutella laevigata subsp. laevigata
AATTTATCGAGTATTAATTTATAGAGGTTCTACTGTAGTCTATTTATATTTTAACCCAAAATTTTGAAATTTGTTGATGTCATTTTTCTCTAGAAATAAAATTAATATAATGATTAAAATTATTTTGTTATTTCAAAATTTAATGATCATATTTTCTTTCAATATGGTCAATATTTTTATAGTGAAAAGATTAATTTAATGATTGAATTTGTTCTAATCAATATTTTCATAAAAGGAAGAATTAATCAAATGATTGATTTTTTATATATAATAATAAATTTACTTATTTAAATTATGAAATTTCAATAATATCTTATTCTACAACTTCATGGATATATAAACACACATTATTACAATAAGGTCACAAATCAACAATTAAAGTATTGTGAAAACTTGTGTATCTATTTTCATCATATGTCCAAATTATTTGAAATGATTCAATTCATATGACATTTAGATTCTCATACATTTAAATATGTAATATGGCTGTGGTGGAAATTATATCGTTATGAGTGAATTTGTTGGAGATCCATTTGAAGATAATTTTTTTGCATCTCTTCAAATGAAGGAGTTACAACTTTCAGATTGATGTTTATTTTATGAAGCATTGTAACCATTAGTAGTGAATCATTCATTGTAACTTTTAGTGGTGAATTATTGCAATTTTAATTGTAAATCATTACCACCTATAATTTAATAAATTATAGAACCTAATCATTTTACAAAAACTCGCAATTTTGTGAGTTATTATCCACCAGATTAACATAATTTCTCAAAATACAAAACTCTATCATTTACAAAGTCTCTTGGTTTTGTATGTTATTATCCACTAAATTAACATAAATTCTCAAAATAAAAAATTTAGCGTTTTATTAAATCCCTCAGTTTTTTATGTTATCCATCAAATCTAATAATTTTCAACATAGAAAATTTTAGTATTTTACAAAACCTCTACATTTATGTGGATTATTATTCACAAAATAAGCATAACTTCGCAAAAATAATAGTTGGAGTGTTTAAAAAAGTTCTCAATATTTTTCGCCATTATCCACCAAATAGGCATAATTTCTAAAAATACAAAATTCTAGTGTTGACAAAGTATCTCATTTTTGTGAAAATATATCCACCAAATCAGTATGATTTTAAGAAAATATTATTGTTTTACAAAATCTCTTAATTTTTGTGGAATATTATCCACTAAATCAATATAATTTTCCAAAATACGAATTTTTAGCGTTATAATTTTTTTTATTTTTGTGGACAATTATTAGCCAAATCATTGTAATTTCATTAAAAAAAAAATTCTAGTATTATACAAATCTCTCAATTTTATGGACTATTATCCACCAAGTGAGCATAACTCACAAAATACAAAATTATAGTTTTTTTATAAAATCTCCTAGTTTTTGTGGACTTTATCCACTAAATGAGTATAATTTTCACAAAGTATGAAATTCTAGTGTTTTAACAAGTTTCTCAGTTTTTGTAGACTATTATCCATCAAATTATAATTATTTCCAAATATACTTGTTTTTACAAAATTTCTTAGTTTTATGGACTATTATCCACCATACGAACATAATTTACCAAAATACAAAATTCTAGGATTTTAGAAAATCTCAAAGTTTCTGTGGATTATTATCAACGAAATAAGCATAAATTCCTAAACTATAAAATTCTAGCGTTTTAAAAAATCTATAATTTTTTATAGACTATCCACCAACTTAATCTAATTAATCAAAATACTCTCACATTTTTGAAAAGTCTTTAAGTTTTTGTGTACTACTATCTATCAAATCATCATATTTTCAAAATGCTAAACTCTACTTTTTTACAAAATACCTCAATTCTTAGGCACTATTATTCACTGAATGAACAACATTTCTCAAAATATAAAATTTCTACTTTTTTAAACTATTAATCATCAAATCATCACAATTTCAAAAATACAATTTTTTTACTGTTTTACAAAATCTTTAGACTATTATCCACCAATCAACATAATTTCACAAAATATAAAATTATAATATTTTACAAAATATTTATATTTTTATTTATTATTATCCAATAAATCATCGTAATTTCAAAAATACAAATATATTGATAGTAATAAAAGAACACTTAGAAGTTAGAACAATGCATAAACATGTTGGAGAAAGTATAATGGACATTAGAATGAGAAGTGAGAACACCTATCACAAAATTTCCTTACAAAAAAATTACTAAGATCTTCGATATTTTTTCAACTTTGAAACTAGATGAACATAACGTCCTTTCTCCACCATGTCCTTGACTACCTCAAGCGCCTCTACATGCTTCCCTGCGTTTCTCAGATTGTTCACCAGTGTACTATACACCACAACATTAGGGTTACAACCTCTCGACTCCATTTCCTTGAGCAACGAGCACGCCTCTTTGAATTTTCCAGCCATACAAAACCCTCTGATCATGGAGTCATATGTGAAAACATTCGGAAGTTGACCTTTTTCTGTCATCTCTTTGAACATTTCTTCAGCTTTCTCGAGCTCACCTCCTGATATGTATCCTGTAATCATAACAGTGTAACAAACAACATCCGGAGTGCATCCAACTTTCACCATTTCGTCCATAAAGTACTTGCAAGCATCTAACTTGCCAGCTCGGCTCAGTCCGTCTATTAGAGTAGTGAAATGGATCACACCAGGTTCTACTCCTACTTGCCTCATATGATTCAGAAGGTTAAGAGCAGCTATAGGCTTATTTCCCATTGCCAGACGGTGGAGAAGGATGTTGTATGTATATAAATCAGGAGAAAATCCGTCTTTAACCATTTCATCTAGCAATCTGTAAAGACGATCTGTTTTACCTAACCTAAAACTTGCAAACATTACAATGTTGTAAGTCAGAACATCTGGTGAAAATCCATCTTCCAACATCTGCTCGTAGACCCAATCAATCAGCTTGTACTGTTTCACCTTTAGCAATGAATGTAAGATGGCGTTGTAAGAGTGTTTGAAAGGTCTATAATTGAAATTCTTCGATCTAATGAACTGTTCCACAGCTTCTCTTGCAAGGCCTGCTTCACCGCAAGAGCATATCAATAGATTAAACGTCCGTGCTGTTGTTGGATAACCATCTTTGATCATCTCGTCAATCAACCTGCACATGGCTTTATACTCCCCACACTCTGCAAAGATCTTCATAAGCAAATGATAACAATTCGCTGTGTGCCTGAAAGACTCTTGTTTACCACACCACACAAAGAACTTATAGGCTAACTTAGCGCATCTTGTCTTGTTATCATAGCTCAGAGTCTTTAAGATCCCAATAAGAACCTCTCTCACCAAAAGTCCTGAGATTGTAACATTCAACTCATCTAAAGCTGATTTCGTATTGAAACCAGGGCAATCTTGGTGTAAAGTATCGAGAACCCTGGACGCACCGAGCTTAGCACTCTCCAAAAACCCCCTCCGGACAGAACCGTAGCTTTCATTTTCATTTGTAGCCGAATCTTCATCAAACCCACAATTCATTTCCGAAGACTCCCATGTTATCTTCAACGGCTCTTGGATTTCATCACCACGGATGCTTCTATCGCAGAATTTCCTAGAGGTGAAGATGAGAAAGCGAGAAGCTTTACGGATTACACTTGTGCCGGAATGAATTACAGAGTTCATATTTTGCGCTCAAATTTAACATTTATGTATCTTTTTCATCTCTGCTGCTTCAAGGAACTAAGCATACTCGAGAAACCTATACTGAATAATCTCGCAAGCTTCAGGTTCCCAAAAACGCAAAAACCCATCGAGCAAATCGGAATCTAGGTTTCTACGAATCCCATCTTAAATAGACTACTACGAGATACCTTGACGACTGAACAGAGGACATAAAACGAACCTGAATCCAGTTCCACTCGGTCGTCTGGAGAAGAAGACCAAAGGGAATCGCCGACCCGAATCACTCATTTTAAAAGGATCCGACCCGAATTGCACGTTTTAAAGAGGATCCGACCCGATCAGCACAATTTTAAAGAGGATCCGACCCGAATTTATGGGCCCTTTGATTAAAACTGGCTAGGCCCATTACGCTATCATCATGGCAAGCACTATTTCTTTTGCTAATATAAAAGTTTTTTTTAATTTTGGTCAAATTGGTTGTTGATAAGAAAACTCAAAAAGGGGGGGTCCGGCGATGCTACCACCGGCGGAGAATCGTCCAATCACGGTGGAGGAAACGAATATCTCTGCCTATGATGTCATCTCCATGTCGATGCACAATCTAATAGCTTACGTTTCTAGCTATCGTCCATGGTGGTCGGAATACCTAGCACTAGGTTCCATTGACTGTCCAACATCTTTCTCCTCCGCAGCCTCGCGGGCTAAATTCAACCTCAGCCACTTCGCGGTTAACTACATCCTCTTAACCGCAGCTTTAGTCACACTCTTCTTGGTCGGTGATCTTACAGCTTTTGTCACGGTTGTTTCCTTTGCAATAATGTGGCTGCTTCTCTACTTCTACCGAGACCAGCCGTTGGTCTTGTACGGTAGACATATTAGCGATCGTGTGATCGTCTTCGCGTTGATCATTGGCTCCCTATTGGCACTTTGGTTCGTAGACTGCTTCCAAAGACTGGTTCTTGGCTTCATTACAAGTGTCTTGCTTTGTTTTATACACGCCCTCTTACGGAATCCAGACGATCTCTTTGTAGAAGAAACAAATGTTGTTCTTCCTTCTAATTTTCTTCATTGGAGCTGATGATTTTATATGCTTATGATTTTGTACACACACATCACACGTTATTGAATCATCTCTGTTTTCCAATGTGTATGTTCTTGTTCTTGGCTATGTAATCGATCTTTTGTAGATAGCGAAATAAAACAGTATCAAAGAGATGGAGAAGTCTTAGACANGTCTTTGCGTTGATCATTGGTTCCCTATGGGCAGTTTGGTTCGTACACTGTTTCCAAAGGCTGATTCTTGGGGTCGTTACAAGTGTTTTGCTTTGTTTTATACACGCCGTCTTACGGAATCCAGACGATCTCTTTGTAGAAGAAACAAATGTTGTTCTTCCTTCTAGTTTTCTTCATTGGAGCTGATGATTTTATATGCTTATGATTTTATACACGCACATCACACGTTATGGAATCATCTCTGTTTTCCAATGTGTATGTTCTTGTTCTTGGCTATGTAATCGATCTTTTGTAGATGCGAAATAAAACAGTATCAAAGAGATGGAGAAGTCTTAGACAACAAGTAACATAACAGAGTAAAGAAGACACAAAGATAGAGAATAGACTTAGAGAGCATGCGATACAAGTCAAACATATACATGAATTTGATTGAGTGAATCAGCCAAAGAAGCTCGGGTCGTATCCATTACTTGAAGTGGCCAAGATGTAGTAAGCAACGATGTGTCCAATGGAACCCCAAGCAAGAACATCGACGATGTTGAATCCAATTGGATCGTTTGATTTCAAGAGGCTAACGTATTCCTTAGCACGATCATCTCCAGCCTCGAAGTGAGTTTTCCCGTTCTGCTCCGGTAATCCCTGTTTCGCTACATTCTCTCTCTGGAAGTTGAAGAAGACGAATCGGCCGAGGAAGAGTGAGAGGCCGGTGCTGAGGCTTATGACGATGGAGGGGCTTAGCTCGGCTCTCACGACGGCAGAGGAGGATCTTCTTCCAGCGGTTGTGGANGAGCTCAGCTTTCACGACGGCAGAGGAGGATCTTCTTCCGGCGGTTGTGGATAGCTTGGGTAAGGAGGAGGAGCTACCGAGGCGGATGGAACGGAGACCATGGAATGAGATGGAATTAGGGGTTTTCTGAGTGATTGTAGTGGAGAAGGTTGAAGGAGAGAGCAGAGCAGATGCGCTTGTCGCCATTTTTATCTTCTTCTCTGAGAATTTTCAAGGAATATGAGAGGCTTTGGCCTCTATGATCTGATGAGTGATCGTTTTTTAGCTTNTGGCTTTGGCTTGGCCTCTATGATCTGATGAGTGATCGTTTTTTAGCTTTCTTTCTGGGAAGAGATTAGACAAGATTTTGTCTGTGAGGTTACGATTCTGTGTGGATGACGTGGCGTTGTTTCGTTGGTTCTGTCTGGATTATGAGATATTTCAAGCAAATTATTTGCGAGGAAACCCTCGAAGTTTTACACTGTTTCCGTTATAAGACCTTACTTTTTGTTACGCTCGATTTATTCCACTTACAGAATTTGACCTGCAAATCATGAAACTATTTGAGTTTAAAAAAATCGTACTTGAGCGAAGAATTATTAAATTGGACGAACAATCGCCAGAATTCAGTACAGAATCAAATCNTTTCTGGGAAGAGATTAGACAAGATTTTGTCTGTGAGGTTACGATTCTGTGTGGATGACGTGGCGTTGTTTCGTTGGTTCTGTCTGGATTATGGGATATTTCAAGCAAATTATTTGCGAGGAAACCCTCGAAGTTTTACACTGTTTCCGTTATAAGACCTTACTTTTTGTTACGCTCGATTTATTCCACTTACAGAATTTGACCTGCAAATCATGAAACTATTTGAGTTTAAAAAATCGTACTTAAGCGAAGAATTATTTAATTGGACGAACAATCGCCAGAATTCAGTACAGAATCAAATCTAAAAGGTTTCACAAACCGGCGACCATGGACACGAACCGTATTGTCTCCTCGAGAAAAGAGTTGATGCAAACTAAACTCTTCTATACATACAACATGAAACCTAAAACTCCAAACGAGGAAAAGTAACTATAACTAGCAATTGCACAACACATCATTTACACCATTAGAGATCGATTATGCTTTCAAGTTTATTGGTTGGGTTCTCATTTGAACAAAGCCACGAGCGAGTGAAGCTCATTTATTCCTCTGATGGATCGGATTACAGAAATGAATCATGGTAAGAGTAGTTGCGGCGCCGGCCATACTCAAGGAGGCTACCGTAAGTGCGGTCCCAGACGCCAATGAAGAGTGCTTCTGTGTCGGGGCTGAAGGATATTCCCGAGATTTCCCCAAAGAAATCGATCTCTTGCTCGGTTTCATACCCGTTTGTGACATCGTAGACATGGACAAAGTCAGCTGGCTCAGCCATAGCCATGTATTTCCCATCAGAGGTGTAGCGGATGGATCTGATTGCTCCAAGGTTGCCCCTCAAGACAGCAACAGATTTAGAGAGGTTACGAATGTCCCAAACCCGGCAGGTCTTGTCTTGATTACCAGTGGAGAAAGTGATCCCATCTGGGTGCCACGCCGATGCAAAGGAAAAGTCCAAATGTCCTGCTAGCGTTCCCAGCGTCTGTTGAAACTTCCAAACTTCGTTAGGAAACAGTATTGAAAGAAAGATGTTTAAACAGAGATCGTATCTGCACCTTTCCCGTGTTGGGGTCTACCAGAAGACCTTCCGGGTTGTCTCCCACAATCGTCAACAATTTACCATCCGGACTCAAGGACGTATGCTGTAATAATAAATGACATATTTTCGTTAGATGATTCATGAATACAACTATATTTACTATTTCTCAATGTAAAAGAAGATATCAGCTTCCGAAGTGTAAAAATGTAGTTGTAAACTCAAACTTACTGCCACAAGCGTTACAGATTGACTTATGCCAAAGCAAAAAACCAAGAATCAAGAAACAAGTAGAGGCTTACATTCACTGGCCAGGGAAAGCGGAAACTGTTAACAAGCTGGTATCTCTCCATATCAAAATCTCTAACTCCACAATCATTATTCGATGCAGTAAAATGAAGTGCACCACTGCTAGAAAGATAAACGCCAGAAGGTTAGTTCGAAGATGTTAGTCGCAAAAGTTGGCAAACCAAACTTATTCAAAAGTTAACAGATACCTGGGTTTGTTATAAATCTCAATAGCGTTAGTGATAGCATTATCATCATAAGTTGTACGAGAACAGAAACTTACACCAGGTCTATCAAGATGCTGAATCAAATCAATGTTGAAACAATCGAAGTTTCTTGATTAGATTCCATGTAATTGTTGTGTGAAAGCCACGATTCATACAACGCTGGAGCTTACCTTGCATATAAGTTCTCCTTGAAATCCGCCGGCAACTAAAAATTTATCTCTCACTGCAAGTGTACTCACCTGAGTCTTCGTAAATCCCTCCAACAAACTTCCAGGATGTTTCTGCACCCCCAAAAGTAAAAAAAAATAACCACTAACTGATGTAGATATGTAAGGAAGAATCTTTCAATAGTCTAGAAGAAACTTACCTCGGATGGGGCAACATGACCTTGAACATTGAGAACTTCATGCTTTCTGGATGTCAAAGTAGAATAGTGGCTCACCAAAAATTGCGACATAAGGTAGACATCGTGCTTAGAAGTTGCCCAAACTAAATTCCTCAGCTACAGTACAAAGAAAACATTTTATTAGATGTCCACATAAGAGCTTTTAGCAGATTAAACGCCCGAATCCATACTGTTTAGCTTGTGGAGCCAGTTGTAGCAATTTGTACATGCTCATTAACCAAACACACGAAATACAGCTAGGATTACCAAAAAGAACATTAAAGGACTTAAATAGCTATGCTTCAAAAATAACCTGGAAATGAAGAATACTTGATTTAATAGATCTTGAATTACGCCAGAAATCATAAAAACGGGCCCCTTTCTGTGTGACCGTGCAATCCTGTATTCAATAAGAAAATGATGCGCAAAACTTGAAACCAAAATTAGTGAAACATGTTGTTGACAACAGTTTAAGGGTCAGAGAACAGAAGACTTGCTTTCCCAGAGGATTCCCCAGAATTAGGAACGTTTTCATAATTTTTGTACTGGTCTAGTCTAGTTTGTCGGTATTTCTCTCTCGTAATACTTAGCCTGTCCCAAGGTATTCCCTGGATGTCTTTCCCTNTATTAGTGAAACATGCTGTTGACAACAGTTTAAGGGTCAGAGAACAGAAGACTTACTTTCCCAGAGGATTCCCCAGAATTAGGAACGTTTTCATAATTTTTGTACTGGTCTAGTCTAGTTTGTCGGTATTTCTCTCTCGTAATACTTAGCCTGTCCCAAGGTATTCCCTGGATGTCTTTCCCTTTACGGGCTTGGTCAGCTGAAGTATCAGCTATTTTATTATTCTGAAACAAAACAACCCACACAACAGAGTAAAGAGATTGCAGAAATCCTGAGTCTCACAAAGGCATTGGAAGAATAGCATAAACCAATTCACGTTAGATTTCATCAAGCATACGTACTGAGTAATCGAACTCGTCGACATCAGAATCCGATGCACCCATGTCATCCCCACGAAACTCCTCATCTATATCATCATCAACCTCTTCCATTTCGTCATCTACATCGTCCATGTAATCAGCATCTTCCCCTTGGTAATTGGACATTTTTACCTGCATTTATAGTAAAACACCTTTTTGTTACCAAACTATGATACCCATGTACCACAGAAGCTACAATAAGTCTCAAAGATCCAGACAACTGATAGTCAAGGAAATATTCAGAGATTATAGATATCAAACAAGCAAAGTGATAAGAGACTAGGATCAGATTTGCATCTCTGTACCCATATCAAAATACATGTCCATTTCAATTTGAATCTCTTCTTTATTCCACACAAAACGAAGGAAAAGACTGGAACTATCATAAAGTCGAAGCGCCAAAAAGCATGTAGCCCAGAAACCTAAACTATGAACAAAGGCCGAGGGAAAAAGCAGAACCGAATGAAAACAATAAATCCCGCAACGCTATCAAACGTAACATGGAATTAACTAAAACCTAAGAGGACGATTCCAAAAACTCAGAAATGAAGAGATCAAAAAGGCAGACAAAATCTAGATCGTAACACTAACCTGGCGATTCAATTCTATGAAATTGAAAACCGNGAGATCAAAAAGGCAGACAAAATCTAGATCATAACACTAACCTGGCGATTCAATTCTATGAAATTGAAAACCGATTGTCTGCGAAATCAAGGAAGCTTAAGAAATCTAAATTAAGCTTTGGGTTGCATAAAATATTATTGGAGTGGCGTTTAGATCGATTGCGAGCAAGGGAGAGAGAGAAGAAGGGCGAAAATTATCTTCTTCGTCGTTCACAGCAACTAACATCAGTGGAAAAGGACGGTCCCAATTTTATTCTCATTTCAATTTTCCTTTTTTTTCTATTATTCAGACAACATTTAAATCACGGTTTTACCCTTCCATGATTCAGGTTACGATCATGAAATTAGGTTTAGATTACGAGAGCTGATTTGTCTTTCGAAAGAGTCGCGATCATTAGAATGCAAATTTTAATACTTTCAATGACAGTTTCATTGTTGCTCTCATGTTAAACAAATGATTCTTCAGAGAGAGAGAGATAAGACTTAGAGATTTACAAAAAACTCATTTGTTTTCTAGTGTAGTTTATCTTTTTTACCTACACCGATTACAACAAAAGGGTTTTGAAAATCAGCAGCTTCTTACATAACTCTCATCTCAATCTACTTTATCAACGACAGGATCTATTAGAAATGTAAATAAGTTGTGACTCCAAGTTAGAGGAGAAGGGGAGCTAAAATAAACTAACATGTTTTTTGTTTCCGGATTCTTTTCTCTCTTCTCTCTGTATGTGCAGACATTTTATTTTCTTATGCAAAACTCAGATGTTCTCTTATGGTTTTTAACAGAACAATCTTCTTCTCTGCACAAACAACAATCTCGAAATGTTAGCTCATTGCACTGTCTTTTTGCTAAAATAGCTAATCAATCTCTGGGACTTACGTGAAGCTGAGACTCCCTTATGTTTTCCATCATTTCAGTTATCTCAATCTGTTTCATCACTGTGGCGTGTAAAACCTGCAAATTATGAAAACGTTTCAGAACTCCACAAGTTTGTGGATTTATATTCCTACCTGACAGATAGTAATCATATCCAAGAAAAGTATATTTACCCTCTTTGTTTTCTCGAGATCAAACTCAACCGACTTGATTCTGTCGAGAGAATCCATCAACATTCTCTCCTTCTCAACAGGTATTTCAACAGGTTTTTTCCGGATATCCTCGTATATTTTCTCCAGTGTCTGGATACGATCCAAACATGGACGAATCCGGTCTTTCATTGTGGGCTCTGTAGGAGTTGGAATGAGGCTGCTCCTATTCTCATCTTCTGTTGGACTTGAAGGAGTCACTGTATTTTGGCTTCTCAAAAGCTCAAATGGGATATAACGGAACACTGCAGCTAGTTTCAGCACTAAAGAAAGTAGCCTTTTTGCTACGTTCTCAGATTTTATCTTGTCAATTGTTCCCCTTAAATCACGAAACCAACTGATGGTGGGAGCACCTAGAAGAGACCAAAGGGAAGATGTAAGTCAAATGGTGAGGAAACTATGAGCAAGCATAGCATGAATTAGAAGTATAACCTGGTGGAGATGTTTCACTTTTTAAACCAGGAGTTGTTTGATTGAGTTCGAGCATTTGGTAATTGGATTGCTTTTCTTGGCCTTTTCGGTTAGTAGCTTTGTTATGTATGGTAAACTTGTCATCGCAACTATAATACCCGTTAACATCCGATCCCCTGGCCTGCAAGATCATATTGTTCTCGTCACTCTTAAGAAGCTAAAGCGGCCTGCTAAACCAATGTACCAACACAAGAACTCACTTCTTCATAAGCTGAGTTCACAAGAGCAGAGGCTGAGCACATTCTTCCAGTTAGAGAAGTAGAAACATCAGAACAAGATACAGACTCCGCTGCTGACGTCTCAGCTTGCATAGGCTGAAATACATGGTTGCATTGTCATACTTACAAGAATAAATAGTTCTAGAACAAAGAGATGTAATGGTTTGATAGGGCCATTTACCTTTGACGGATGTATACTTATGTAGGCAGAAGAATTCTGCGGATCACTCAGCTTCCTGGTGATTTGCCTAAAGAGTGATGATTCTCCATGGTAGATGAGCTAGTTAAGGCATAGATTTAAAATGAGCTTCTTGTACACCCCTTGACTAACTCCGACTTAAAAGCTCCCAAGGAAAAAAAAAAAAAANAAAAAAAAAAAAAATCAAACTTTTATAGGATTACCTTCAGTATTTCAGGATCATTCCAGGGTCCTTTATTAGAGCGAAGACACCCTCCATCGCCAAAGCAAGAGCATGAACCTCCGAGGAAGTCTGGCAATTGACTAAAACACAGCACTAATGCTAGTAAGTATTGGCTAGAATGGTATCTGAAATTTCCAGCAGCGATTTTAGTGAAAACAAAACTACCTTGAGTCAATGACTTCATGTAACTTGGATATAGATTTGGGTTCTAGCACCTGCAGAGAAACAAATAAGATAAATTACACCTGGCAATAGTTGACCAAGGAGAAGGCTAGGCTGAAAGCTGTACATGTATCTTTTCGATGGTCTTTGCATCAAGAAACTTCCGTGCAGCAGGCCAGAGCATCTTTTTGAAACCTGTTCCAGCATTTACAATGTACATTCTGTGCAATGTCTGCAAAAGAATATGGTAACTTCTAGTTGCTCTGCTACAACTGAGTATGTATGTGAAGAAGAAATGAGATGTAAAATCGAGAAATCCAAGTACCTCAGGGTAGTAGCTGTTATCTATCTTTGAGATGGCAGCCACAAGATTTGCAGCTGTTGGTGAAAAGTTCTTCATGCCCTGTCATTAACATGACACTGCACATCTAAATATCTAGAAGCCCTAAAAGAGCAACTTCTGCTTCAGAACAGAAAAAGACCAAAATTTGGTAAGAACTTAAATAATTACCAGTCCTTGCACATCCAGTATTGTAGTTGTGGAACAGATTCGACGCTTTGCTGCAATTGAGCATGCAGGGAATTTCTCCAGGAGAGCTCTCTCAAACTCTTGCACATGATACTTTAGATATCTATCTATTGTGGTGATACGCATAAGCTTAGCGGGATGAGCTTTTCCAAGTCTTTCAATGTAGACAGGTCTTCCTTCCTTGTCAACTCCATGATAGCCTTGAGGGTAGTATTGCAGAACTTCTTCAAGCTCTTCGAAATCAAAACTCTGGCATCAATATACGTAGAAGAAGAAAACTCTATGAGCTTATTTTTTAATCCATCAACTAATTCAGAGAATGGATGGATGCTTTAATTCATACACACAGAGAATTGCTTCTTTCTTTCAAATGGAACAAGAAAAAAGCTAGTTTCAAATTTAAATCAAGGACTCCTTACCTCTAGTATGGTATCTGTCCCATATTCTTTTCTCCATCTAAGCATTTCTTCCCACATTTGGATGGTTCTTTCTAT
>OVAU01001565.1:0-14459 GCA_900406315.1 Biscutella laevigata subsp. laevigata
TAATTCATCCCACGCATAGCGTGGGTCACAATTCTAGTATAATTGAGAAAATTAGAACGTATATACCAACTTTTATATGAAATTTGAAAAATAATAAAATAAATTTATTAACATTTAAAAAATAATAAAATAATAAATCAACCAGAAAAATATTAGTCGATTATTTAAATAATCAACCAAAACAAATATTAATCGATTGTCTAAAAAATCAGCAAGCTGATAAATCAACCAAAAAATTATTAGTCAACTGTCCAAAAAATCAACAAGCTAATAAATTAACCAAAATTAATTTAAGTTTAGCAAAAATAATCTCCTATATATTAATTCAGAAACACTTTTAAAGAATAACCATACCTGATTTACATATTATATGTTATGATGATGTGTCATTATGTTAGACCTTCTCAAAACTAAATAAAAAATGTTTGAATTACTAGATTAATTACATAAAATGTCATTAATATATATATATAACTAAAATTTAAATATAATAAAAAAACCATCACGTAATACGATATATTTTCAAAAATCCTAAAATCCAAAAACTATTAAATCCTAAAATCTAAGGATATTTCAAACAAATTATGATATATAAAAAATTAATATTTAAAACTATTAATTCATAAAAAAATTAATAACAAAAAATATTCATTTACAGATATATTTTGTTAACGTGATATATATTGTAGAAAAATATTATTGTAACAAAATATTTTCCTAATCACTCTGAGATATAGTTCATTATTTTTTTATAGTAGATTTATTTTATTTTAAAATAATAGATATTAGAAATAAGAAATATTTTCTAATATAAAAATATAATTTTATCGGTCAAAAATCTAATAAGTGGGTAGTGGATTAACACGCTTTATTTGATAAGTGGTTATTGGATATTTTGAAAACCAATGGACGCTTTGGATTTCGGAGTTGTGAAACCAAGCAAAAGTTATACCCAATCCTAATCAATAGCAATCAATGATAGATATGTTTTTGTAATCGAATAAATGAAGTGTGTTGTTCACGCACATAAGAACAAATCAAATTATAAACACATTTAACTTACAAGCTAGAACCACTAATATGATAAGATCGTAAAACAGAACTTGTCTTTTAAAGTCTTAGACTTGGTCTACTCGACGATACACATACAACTTGGAGATGAACAAGAACGCAAAGAAGGCAACGGCCGTGAAAGCTGCGAGCAACAAGTAAAAGTAATCCACATGCGCTCGGTTGAGATTAGTGTTAAACCAGCTTTCTCCACCGTCTCTTCCGGTAGCCCAATCAATCACAGTGATGAGCAAACCGCTCAATAAGCTTGAAAGACCCATTGCACTCAAAGAAAGAGAGAGACCAATGCTCCTTAGCTCCGTTGGGACTTGGTCGTAGAAGAATTCTTGTGTACCAACTAAAGAGAACACATCGATCATCCCGAGTAGCAAATACTGAGGCACGAACCACCATATTGACATTGGAATGGTCACGTCTGGCTTGTCCAAGAGCCCGTGTTCCCTAGCGATCTGTAGCCTTTTTGCTTCTACCAATGCTGCGAGCACCATATTGAAGCTCGAAAGCACCATCCCTGTTCCTATTCTCTGGAGCATTGTGATTCCAAAAGGCTTTTTGGTAATCAATCTAGCTAACGGAAGAAACACGTGCTCGTAGATAGGAACCGAGATGAGAATAGATACACCGATGAATGACAACAAAGAAGCCGGAGGGATTTCCAAGCCCGGTAAGATATTTCTGTCCACTGTGACGCCTTGCTTAGTGAAGAAAGTAATGTATTGAGCGTACGGAATGGTGCTCACAACCGATGTGATCCATATAGGAATAAGCCTAACTAAAGCCTTTGCGTCTTCCACGTCCCTACCACTACATTGGCTTGAGCCTTCTTCTCTGGAGATCATCGCTTTTGCTAGGAAACTTGTCACACAAGATAAATAAATTAACACTCGAATTAAAGTGTAGGAAGTAGACAAGAATCAGAGTTCTTTGAGGATTTAAATATGCAACTTACTCGAGCCGACCTTTACGTTTCTCGGACGAACCATCCTCCAATTGACACGAATGTTCAAGACTCTGTTTCCGATTCTTGAAAGCTGCTACAAAAACTCTACAGATTCTAGCAAAAGCGTTATTACTGTTCTCGTGGTTTTCCTTCGGGTATCTGTAAATTGTTCTCCCGAGCAAGAAGATAGCAAGAGCCATTATCATGAACAAGCAAGGGATCCCAAACCCAAACGCCCAATTGACATTTTCTTGTACGTAGGCGACCACAATGATTGATAAGCTTATTCCGACAGATAAACTTAAGAACCACCAATTGAAAAACGACCCTCTCGATATTACCTCCTTTGGATCTTCCGAGTCAAATTGGTCCGCACCAAATGCTTGAACACACGGTTTGTGTCCGCCTTGTCCAATCGCCACAAGATACAGAGAGCAGAAGAAAAGAGTATTGACCCAAATAGACGGTTTATCGGAAGCGTCGTTACGTTGCTCAGATAATCCCAAGATTATTAAAGAAGCGGATAGTGTCAGTAGTCCAAGTCCCTGTAATCATCTCACTCACGTTCAGCTTAAACCCCAGTTTAAATTGTACCGAAATCAAGCCGGTTTAAGAAAATTGGAATTTTGATTTTGAGAGGAGGAAGAAGAAGAAAAGGTACCAATATGTAGATGAGAGAAGCTATGAGAATTGTCCGGTAACGACCGAGATAAGCGTCAGCTACAAAAGCTCCTAAAATAGGAAGCATTGAGGCGGTTCCAGACCATGTGTTCACGTTCACGGCGGCGGTCGCCGTCGATTGTCGGAGTGGTCCGGTGAGGTAAGTAATCAGACTGCAAGCAATCCCAAAATAAGCGAACCTCTCTGCAACTTCCACACCTGAATAATATTCGATTACAAATTCTAGTAAAATTTTGAGCTCAATTACGAAGAAAACAGAACAAATAACAAGTGGATTGGATTGTTATTATGTAGCTTCACCTATAATGAAACAGGCGGATCTCCAACCACCGGTAGATGACTTTTCGGCGGGAAATCCACGGTGGTCGACGGAATCGCTGACGTAATCTTCGAGAAGTGCAACTTCTTCCTCGGATATCTTCATTTCTGGCCGATTGATGAGATTAAAATATCTATGAAAAGTTGGAGGGGTTTTTTTTTTTTTTTCTTTCGCTATTATATTAAACAAAAACAGAAATTACATAGTACATGAAAAGTTGGAGGATAATAGCTCAATATATAATCGATTCGTTTGTGCTCAATTAATGAACACGATATTTTGTTGGTCTAACTTTGAACACTTTGGTTTTTTAAAAGACTTGAACAATTTGGTCAGTCAAGGGAGATTAGTTATAAATATTTAACTATTTTTTTATCTGGTAAAATGTTACTGATATTTGTAAATGATTTCTAAAAATCTCTGAAACTAATTAAAAGCAAACTTCCAATTATAATATTTCTTTCTGAAAATTAAATTTTCTAAATTGCTTTCTCTTTCGAACAATTGAATCAGCATATGGAGTATTCGTGATATTTTAAAGAGTTGATTTCGCTGTCAGTTTATTTCTTGGTTTGATTTACGAAGTTAAATATTATCGACGTGCATCTCAAAATTATATTATCCACGTTCAGACGAATTGGTTACAACTAACTAGCCAACTAGGTTTGGCTTTTGGTCCTACAACGTTTTTCGTTTGGGATAAGGTGTCGTTTTATGTATGAGTCAAATAGTCAGAATACTTTTATGTTCGTGGCAGAATTTAATCCTTCGTTTTTTTACTTTTAGTAACAGTCAAGATTGATTGTTATTTTGTTTTCGACTTCACAACCTTATCAACTGTGTGATTTGCGCCAAACACAATGTTGGATTTTGAATGTTATTTTGTCTTTCGTGTGTACACAACCGTCTCACATGGATAAATGGTCCTGAATACAAAATTCTGCATAATCCCTTATATATTAAAAGAAAAGCATTTTTGCTTACGTGTCAACATCAAAATCATTTTGAGTCTAAAATGATGATGTATCGTTCTCTGGTGCATTTTCAAAATTCAATTTAAAATAAGGTTTAGTTTTCTTATGAAATTACGTAATGTCATTACCATAAATATCATAATACTACATATGTTTCTATATTTAAAATACGTAATATTTTGTAGTTGTTTAAATTAAGAAAACAATATCTCAAATGAAATCATATCATAGTTTTTATTATTATATCGTCCAATTTATATTAAATTGAAATTTTCTTATATACAAATATAATTCATATAATATAAAAACAAATATTTTTTGGAGTCTTATGTGCTTCGGATTTTTCAAAACGGATATGAAATACTTTACTTATGAAAAATCGTATTTTTGAAAATTCCGACATCGACTAAAAAATAAAATAAAATAAATAATGAAATAATAGTAAGCAGTTCTATAAATAAGTTTATATGTTTATTATGTTAAACTATAAATTGAATGTATGATTTAATCGGCATCAAAGTTACAATTTTTGTTTTGTTTATCTAATTTGGTAAATAAATCAAATGAGTAAATTATTTAATATCAAATATTTTTATTTATAAAAAAATCAAATTGATAATTATTAAAAATAAAAAATATTAAAAATATATAAAATATAAATAATTTATGAGTCACCATTTTCACGAGCGTGTTACGTGTAGTACAGCTCACGTTCTTTAATATGTGAACTCTACTCTCAAAAATCTTCTCTCACAGATTAAGACTGTTGTGGGCTCAATTTATATACAAATTCAGTAGGCCTAGTTTGTATTTCCATCGATAAACTTGTCACCTTCGGTCCTTTTTTTTAGTTTAACTCTTTAGTTGTAAGTGTCAATTATATTCTGTACCAATTTTCCTCTAAAGACCGAAGTTAGGCCCATTGCGTGTTATATTATGAGTCGTAGCTACGTTATTCATAAGCTCAAACCCACTGCGTGTGTATATGCAACAAGTAGTAGCCGAGTAAATGATAATTTGAATAGTTATTAAAAATTTAAAATATATATAACACAAAAGCCTAATAATGTACGTGCACAAAACAAAAGCTAAGATTGTAAATCTATAATGTGATCGATAGACCATCATGTATAATAATGTAACATATATGTAGGAAAATATTATGTAAATAATGCGAAAATTAGTTATTAAAATTACAGAGCCGGTTATGAGATTCATAAGAGTAAAAACAAAAATCGAAAAATGGGTTCTTTTACACCTATTCTTTTTTTATAATTTAAGCAAAAAATATGCTTCTTTTAGACTAAATTTTTTTAAAAAGCTCGAGACCCCAAGTGAATGCTTGATTAGCTTGTACTTAGGGCTACCTCTAATTAAAAAGAGTCTCTCTTTCTTTTGTCACTTATTAAAAAGAGTCTCTTATATACGTAAAACATATATTTAAGTACATTATTTAATCACAAAAAATTTCTTCCACATTTCCTTTTGTATAAGAGTCTCTTACATGTAAATTAGTTGTATATACCATATACTCACACACACACACAAAAAGGAGAGGACTGAATTGTGCATGTGTCTTCACTTTGCAAGAACAAGATGTGTATAAATTGTTATTTTTAGTTAATAAATTTAATTTTAGGCTCGCTCCACAAATGATGGGTATGAATTACTCATCAGTATCTTCTTCTTATTGGTCTAGCTAGTTTATACAAATAAAAGTCAAACGTTTTATATAGTAAATCATAAATGGGGACATTAATGAGAAGATATTACCTTCTTATTTTACAGGGTCATGAAATGAAAAAAAAGTTCTTTAGATAGAAATCTTCATATATAGAAAGATATTATAGCTAAAATTTTCTTGAACTTTTAAATGTATTTGTTTTCTGTTACAGCCTTTCTATATATAATTTGTTGAAATCTTTTTCTCCACAATGTTATAAAAACTCTATATAATGTTTTACTCATCAAGTCCCTGAAAACACACACAAATCTTCCTCCTTCTCTTTTGTTCACCATGGGAAGAAGAAAAGTAACACACCAATTGATTTCAGACAACTCAACTCGCCGAGTTACATTCAGGAAACGCAAAGATGGTTTGTTGAAGAAGCTCAAAGAATTGACCATTCTATGTGGTCTACGTGCTTGTGCCATCATTTACAGCGACTACAAGGAAGGTCCTGAGCTATGGCCAAATCGGAACGAGGTACGTGCTGTTTTGAAACGGTTAAGTGCACTTCCCGTGGAGAAACAAACCAAGTACATGATGGACCAGAAGGATCTCATGCACAGGATGGTCCAAGACGCAGAGAAGAAGTTGGAGAAAGAGCAGATGCATAGACGTGCTATGGAACTTGGGATGGTTGCTTCAGTTACTGATTTAAAGGATGCTGATCATTCCGATGAGCTGATCAAAGCAGCTGATGTGGTTGAGAAGAAGATCAAAGCCATCAGAGAGAGAATTGAAGCTTTAGAATCAGGTGAAGCCTTCGTCGAGGTTGAATAATAGCCTTTAGAAACAAAAAATTAAGATAATTAGGATTGATGTGGTGAATATTAATTCTATGTTTTAAGATTTGAAGGCAATGGTTAATTTCGTTTATGACTAAGATAATTTAGCATATTTAGGAGGATTCTCTTCCTTTTATAAATTTATCTCTTATTTTATTTCCGTTATTATTCATGTAATTCATGACTTTTCTCTTCTATATAATCATCCTTAATGTTTATAAGGAAAGAAATTCTAAAATTATATTCATAAAAAAGTTATAAACAGATTCATAGAAAATTATTACCGTAATATTAATTACACATGGGGGATATTGTGAATCTATACGAAAGGGAAAATAATCTATATACATTGAAGTTTTTTTAAAAAAATAAAACCTTTGTAAAGAGACTAGTATATGAAACTTGATACATCTGCACACTGTGAAAATAACTGTCAAAAAAGTAAATTAACAAAATATATAACAACGTACGTTTGAATTTTTGTGGGTATCTATACTAATAAAAGTAGCTATCTAAAGCTTTTTAGGATGTCCACGTAGGCTACCTCAACCTTCTCTAAATCTGCAACATCATCGACTCTCTTAACTTCTCCCTCTTCCGAAATCGATTACTCTTCCCTCTAAAACTGTCACATTAACAATCACTCTAAAACTTCTCTTTCTTCATAGATCGATTTCGCTTCCTCATTTTAGTATCCACAAATTGAGGAAGATCTTCATTCGCAACATGTTAGATAGTTCCGATTTTATTCCTCACACTGATAAGTGAGATTCCGATTATTGAGAGAAATCAACCCTATTTTTTCTTCGTCTCTCACTTTTCTGTCCTCCTTTTCGATTCCTCTCTCCAATTTAGATTTTAGAAAATTGTTTTTGGTTTTTTTATTTTTGTCTTTTGTCTTTTTCCGGTTATCATCTTCCATCTCGAAACCCTAGATTGTGGATCGTACTCTTCTATTGATTATTTGAAAATGGATTTGATTGCTTTCCAGGAATCAGCGTAAACTGCCAAATGATTGGTTCATTGTTTTGATCGGAGTAAAATCTATCGAGAATGAGTCAACCTTCTGTAATTCTCGCAACAGCTAGCTATGATCATACGCTCCGATTCTGGGAAGCCGACCGCTGTTACCGTACCATTCAATATCCTGGTTCGGTGCTCCTCTCTCTCTCGATTGATTCCGTTTAGAGTTTCAAATGTGACATTTTAACTTTTCAGTTATTGAAAATCGTTTTTATAAAGTAATTATTTAGTCAAATCTACTCTTCTGAATCATGGGCACCTTATGGAGTAATAAGATTACTGTCTTGATTTTTGAATGTTGAATTCAGCATGTAAATAGGCTGGAGATAACCCCAGACAAGCGTTTTCTAGCAGCAGCTTGCAATTCTCATATACGACTCTTTGATGTCAACAATCCCAACAATCCTCAACCTGTAAATATCCTCTCTGTTTCACCTCTTCTTTTTGTTTTTCATTTTGGTGTTTTCTTCTGATTTGCTTGAATGATCTGGAGTCTTTCGTGCGTATCAGGTGATGACCTATGATTCACACACCAAGAATGTTATGGCAGTAGGATTCCAGTGTGATGTCAAATGGATTTATTCAGGATCAGAGGATGGCACGGTTAAGATCTGAGACTTGAGGTTGTTTATGTTATCTTCATGGTTGTTTCTTTTTGTTGAATGTAGATAAATTCATTCATTGGTTCATTCAAGTCTGGATGCTATATAAAGACAAGGGCTTTGAGTACAGCATTACTAAAATCCTAAGAAAGATACGCATACTGAAGCTTACATTGTTAAGTTGATTCGGATTCGTAAACCAAAATACAGGGCTCCGGGTTGCCAAAAGGAGTACGAAAGTGTTGCCCCCGTTAACACAGTTGTCTTACACCCAAATTAGTGTTGTGGTTAAAGAGAATTGTGGTGTTTCTGCTGTTGAAACACTTAAACTCTCTTTTTTTGGTAAGTGTTATTCCTATCTGTTAATAGTCTTTGCTACGAATTTGTTTCCTTTTTTTGTACAGGCTGAATTGATATCTGGAGACCAAAACGGCAATATACGTGTATGGGATCTCAGAGCAGATTCGTGTAGCTGTGAACTGGTAAATGCCTTGGAGTCGTCTTCATTTCTATATCTTAAGATCAAGGGTTCTCGTAAGTTAAAGCTTCGATCACTCATCTTCTATTTCTGCAGATCTGGAAGCTCCAAGAAATAGTTTTGAGCTTCAAATTACTTTCAGACATATCATAAGGAGAGAGCTAAACCGGTAAATAATAAACGAACTTTTTATTTTTCTCTATAATGGAAAACAACAAATGGTAAAATGAGAGTTTTTACGAATAATTTTGATAGCAGAGTAACGGATTTGATGAAGAGTAATGGTACGAGAGAAGCTGTTACCCAATTTACGAACCAAAGATCATCGATGAGCTTTCAAAACGTTCCAGTTTAGGAGTTTTGGTCGAGATTTCAACTTCAAATCAAACTAAAAATGGCAAACCATTTAGTTGTTTTTACCTGTATTTAAGAATGTATTGGTGATACTAAGAGATCTCTATGTATCTACATAGGAAGCTATGGCACAACGGGAAACAGCTCAAAAGTTCGTGCTTCAGGCATTGGAGGAAGCTACAGTCACAGAAACAGCCGTTCATCATTTCAAGTATGTACAACTGATTCTCTTTCTCATCGGTTTCATTGTACGATTTATGAGTCTGAGATGTTATTAAGTTCTCCCCCAATTTCTTGAACACTGGGCTCATGGATGTCTGGATGGCTTTGTACTGTACAAAAAACGTATACGTCGCTTTCTTATCTCCTTAAGAGAAATTGTAAGGTGTTGTGTTTAATTACTTTGTTGATAATGCTCGAGAGATGTGTATTTGATGAGAAGCAATTCTGTTTAGTTCAAAGATGATGTAACTCTGTTCTCACATCTAATTTAATGTGTTTGATACACTCTTGCTTCGTAAAAGTTGGACGTAATGTTTCAACTGGCATATATTGTGATTGAAATTATTTTTTTCTTATTACATGAGTAGTACACGGATCACAATTTCCTGCAGCGGTTTCAGCTGCAGAGATCACAGGGAGTGTAACACAGCCTCAGAAGTGAGATCATAGTTTGGATGGGTATATTATACTATCTAGCATTCGTTATCGGGTTACAACACGATAAGTACGAGAACAATGGTGAGTAGAACCGTCATCCGAAGATTCTCCATTACTGGTGCATCACCGTTGGCTAACACAACCGTCTCTTCTCCATCGAGTCTATTGTTTGTCTGTGCAAAGAGTACTCTCCATCGATGAATCATGACATACATGAATTCAGGATTAATGGAAATATATGAAAGGAGTAAAATCTCTGAGTGAACTGGGTATGCTTGCCGCAAGAGATAGTGGTAATCTTCTGACCATTCTGAACCATCATGGAAGGGTGTGGTTACATTGCTTCAGATAGACAAGCATACATTGGTTTCTAAAGTAGATGTAGGAGAAATCGTTTTGAAGCTAATCTCACTAATAAAGAGTCTCTAGGATTTGCAGCTGAGGCTTGGTCTAGCCCGGTGAAAAAAACATATATGTAGTAGAAGCCAAAGGAGTATTTCTTCCTGTTTGTAGATGAAAAAGGATTTCCAAATCAAATTTGTAAGCATCAGAGCCATAATTCTCAGAAAATAACGTTATTGACGGATATATATCCATAAGTTCCTTTTTAACAAAAAAATAAGAATTATCTTCTAGGTCCCTTATAATATCATATAACCATGTTTTTTTTTACAACCATATATTTATATAATTTACAACCAACGTATTACAAACATACTTTCGAGACGTAGTTCTAGCAAGTCTAGCCAAAAGATCTGGAAAAACAATAGCTGATCATATCCAGTATCCACCATGTTAATCCACAATACTAAGTCGCATATTATATTGTATTTAGACTTGCATTGTTTACAATTAGTATGTTATAATACTAAGTTCTTAAAATTATCTTAATTATATTATAGTTAAATATTTTATGTATTTAACCTAATTTATAATAAAAATTTCTAAAATAACCCGCGCGTAGCGCGGGATCATCCCTAGTATATAACAAAATTCATATGAAAAGGTAAATTAGCTGAACAAGCATGAGCTTTTAATTGTGTAGGTAAATCTGTGAACCAAACAGTTATTAAAAAACTCAATTGCTTTGACCAAAATCTTACTGACATTTTCGCCTAAACATGCTATTGCATTTTATTTGAAAACCAAGCTGAAAAGTAATTAGACTATTTCAGGCAGATCTGTACAACGTAACACAAACATTTCCACAGACAAAACACAAAACAGGCTTGTTACCGGATACACCGTGCTCTGCACCACACCTAATTGCTGCCTCCCAAGCACCGAAGGCAGCATGTAGCTCGACAAGAACGTCACCCACACGCACATATACCGTATGCCATTGCGATCCCGATCAGACCTACCACGCTCTCGATCTTCCTCAGTTTCAGCGACGTCGCAACTGACGTCCCTATGTTCCGAGCCGTGATCTTTTTCTTCTCCCAAACGTTTTGGACCTTATGAGCCTTCTACATTTGCACTTCTCTGCACCTCTTCAATAGTTCCAAGGGCTTTCCCTGTGGCTGTCTCCTCAGCATAATGAGCCTCATGAGCCAACTTCTCTTCCACGTTATGTGACGCACGTGCGGCCGTCTCGCTATAGCATAGAGGCGGATATGCCCATAACGTGATCAAAATCAGTGAGTTGACCCAAAAAAAAAATGGAGGCGTAGTGATACAGAGAATAAGCTAAAAAGATGGGCCTAGTTTTATTACATGTAGGCCCAAATATAATATTATGGACTTAAAGCGCAGGTGTGATTGAATGATTCGTAAAATTCTTCGAATATGGAATATTCTTAAAGGAAATCAAAGAAAAGCCAATAATGGAAAGGTTTCGAGGTTGAAGAGCAAGACTGTAGAAAAATGAATGTAATGAGAATTTGGATAGAATCTGAAAGGCTTAGAAGAAAAGAGTAGAATTGTAGGAAAATAGGAATATTCGTCGAGTGGCCATCAAAAATTTGACACCAAAAAGGGAAAGAAATTGCATGCAAGATGATAGCTTCACTCTACTTTCTTAAAAGAATATAAATCACCAAACATAACTTCTGGCCATTAATTTCGTCTGTGTCAGTGTATTACTTATTTTCCTAGTCAATTTTTTTTGTTAAATTTATTTTAGAGTTTTAGTTCCTGGAAGTTAAACAGTTTTTAGTTTGTCAATTCAAATGGAAAACTTAAACACAAAAAAATAAGGGTTCTCAATTTTTTTGTAAAACCAAAGTTGATTGAAAACATATGATGAGTTTTAAGACTTCAGAGCAAAAAAAAGGTTATTGGTTTAATTCAGAGAACATAATCATCTAATACACTCATATTTTGTAGTAATAAGTTTAGACACAAGTAAATATGTAGGTCGTTAAACTGCACAAACTCTATGGATGAGTTTCAAATTATTATAAATTTTAAACTAGAAAGTATAAACATTTTAAGATACAATAAATGTAATATGTATTAACAGAATAAAGAAAATAGTTGACAAAAAAAAAAAAAAGGGGGGAGGCATGTGAGATTGCATGTGGCTTTTTGAAGCAATTAGACAAGAAAACAAAAAAAGACAGAAAAAAAGAAGGAAGAAGAAACCACACACACACCTTTGTATCTTTCTTTGCAGATTCCCCCACAACTACACTAACGCCCCTATATATACATACACTTAATTCACACTATCTTTGTCTTTTTTCTTTTCTTTTCAGATTTCGTATATTCGCTCGCCAATCAGACATATGTTCATTAATGTTGTTTTCTAAACGAGAATTGTTTATTTAATATGGTGTTTTTTGGTTGCATTAATTATGTATTGGTAACTTATTACAACTATTGTATATTAATATTCATTAGACTATTATTAAGAGCAGTCCAATGTTCATACAACCAACCATGCACATTATAGATTCCAACGAAAATATAGAAGAACATTTCGGTTCGGTTTCTAATCTAAACCCTAATTGTATACTAATATTCATTAGACTATTATTAAGAGCAGTCCAATGTTCATACAACCAACCATGCACATTATAGATTCCAACGAAAATATAGAAGAGTTTCGACCATTTGAATAGAAACTCGAAAGAACTGTATTTATAGATCAAGAATTAGAACATGTTAAATTGATTTAATCTTTAAATGAATAGTTTTATTCTCAAACATTTAAATTCAGAACCTTTTCTCTATTTGGAAAACTGTCTACTGAAATATTCCAACAAATTTTTCATCATACTGTTAAATTATTTGTTTATATATATATATATATATATATTCATACTGTTAAAATTATTAGACATTCCAACAGTTTGGTTAATATAACTAAAGACATCATTTCGTTGATTATGTAAAATGGAAGATATCTCCCCAAGATTTGGTGTAGAATCATTGTGACTGTGAACCTCCAGCTACATGTTTAGGTTAAATACCATAGATCTGATGAAACATCTCTGCAGTCTGCAATCCTATAATTATTAAAAGAATCTACATTGGTGTGCCAAATATGCTACTGATCATAATTCTATCGTAATTTTATATGAAAGCGAAAGGACGAGCAAAAGATATACACCATATAAAAAAGAAGAAGAGAAAGACGATGGGAATCAGAGGAGGTTAGGCTACGAACAGCTAAGAACTACTCCTTTATATAACCCCCTCCCACTACCAACTTTTGATACTTCTCCTTGGATCATGAGATTAAATGCAATTTTAAATAGTTTAATGATAGTTTATTTCTTCTAATAATATAAATATAACACTTTATAGTTAATTTTGTTATTCATTTTTTTTTGGAATTATGATATATATATACAAAAAAACATATTCTTTGCTTTGGTTTTACTCTTAATCGGATGTTACACTAACTACTAACACTTCTGAATACCGACATCTCCGAACTAACCTTTCTCCACCACGTGTTTTGTATTTCACTTCAGAACATGACATGCCATTATTATTTTGGTGAGTTTCTACCAAACTTCGCTTAAGAAATTTAATAATCATCGATCTACTCATAAATTTCTTTCTTTCTCTTTTTTTCCAGACTCATTTAGTTTTTTCTTTTCTTTTTATTTCATATGCTCATATATTAATCTTATTTACGAAAATTATGGTCAAAGTTGGTCACAAGAGGAAGACCACTCGACCAATGTTTTCGGCTTGTTACTTCTTTTAGTTTAGTTTCTTAGTTATCAATTGTAGTGTCATAATTCAGAGTGGTACCAACATTGTTAAATCTCTATATAGGCTTTGATATCAAATTGAATCAATTGACGTAACACATGTTGAGGTACAAAACTCTTTGCTGAAAAATCAAACGATCTCTGCGAGTCTGCGTGTCACATATTTACGTTGAAACGTCTAAAACGCGTTCATAAATACCTTTTAAAGAGCGTTTTGATTTATTACTAGAAGATATTTAGGAGAAGACTTAGACTTTGGTGGCAACAAAAAAGGTGTGTCCACTAAAATATGTTAAATGCAAAAATTGAACCTTAGCTCCGAAGTTGAACATTGTTGACTTTAATTGCAAAACTCCAAATTTAAAAAGAAATAAACAATGGTGGATAGCAATCTTTATTTATTACCCGACAAATATCTTTTTATTTAATAACTTGTTTGTTTTTTTCTTGGCTCATAACTATCGTTTTAATATTATTTTCCGTATTAACAGTTTACATTTTTATTCTTGTTTAAAAAATAAGAAATTTTTTACATTTTTCTCTGTAGTTGATATCTCTTGCATTTCTCCGACTACTTTGCATCACATCCAAAATTAATGAGATTATGTTAGACTGCAGAACTAAAACTATGTTCACCTTAGGCCATGAATGGGGAGATAGTTTTTGGGTGGGCAAAG
>OVAU01001566.1:0-14459 GCA_900406315.1 Biscutella laevigata subsp. laevigata
TGTTTTCAAATTAAAAAAATATCAATTAAAATTCAAAACATTCTGTAACTAAAAATATAAATATTTTTTAACAATTTTAATAATATATTGAATTTATCCACATTAAATCAAACAAGATTTAAAGAACTAAACCTTATTGCAATAAAATGTTCACCAAATATAAATTTTATTTTCAACTAACAAAACATCATTACAAATTAAAACATAAATTATTCTTTAATTAACAATTTTAATAATAAGTTGAATTTATCTACCTAAAATAAATAAAAAATATTAAAACTTAAACTTTATTACATTATAAATTTCAGAAATCCTAATAATATTTTAAAAATTATTATTAAATATTGCCGTTAAATTTCAAAATCAAACCATAAATCTTGATTTATATACTATCATAATTTTATAATTTAAAGTACTAATTGTTAATATTAGTTTCAAAATAAAAATATCTGCGCTTAGCGCGGGATCAACTCTAGTTAAATTTAAATATGAAACTGAAATATGTATTCAAGTGTATACGTATGATCCCACTTCTTCTAAATATTGTAATAGATTAATCTAACGCCCACATTCGTGCATAAGAAAAGGCATTCAACACTACAAATTTCACTGAAATACCCAAAACATTGTTACTTTCAGATATGTGATATTAATTATATTTCTTACTGTCCAAATCTTTTTTTAAGAGTTACTATTCTTCTACAATTGACTAATGTGGAAATGAATTTATATATAATTTTCAGTATTAACTATCTTAGTAGGTTTGTTTTATTTTTACTTATAATCATGATGGTTTGTTTTATTTTTACTTATAATCATGATTAGGTACATTGCATGTAATTTATAGATTACCAGGTTAATAATAATAGTTGAATATAAATAGGTAAAGATGGTTTTTTTTTAAAAAAAAAAATTAATGAAATAACTTATTTGTGTCTGATATAATAATATCAAAATTGCTTTTTCTCTCCCAACCAAACCCTAGCCGCCTCAGTCTTCTTCCATCTGGTTTCTCGTCGGCCGGCAGCCCCCTCCTCTGTCAGCAGTGTCGCCGGCCCAGTCTCTGTAGTTCCTTTTCCTCTTCTGTTGTGTACAGTGGTTTAGGTCCTAGCTCGGTGCAGATTTGGTTTTCATCCCATCGTCAGCCTCTGCTCGCTTTGTCTTCCTCCGCCTTGCTTGTTTTCGCCGCTGGCTTGGTTCGTAGGTATCCTCTCCGGCTTCCTCTCTGTTTTGTTTGCCGTCATTGTTTCTCTTTTGTGGTGGTGAAATGAGTTCTATTGTTGGGGTTTCGCCGGAGTTTGTTGATGCTCCGCCATTTTGGTTGTGTGTAGAGTGGAGTCTTGGTCGGGAAGGGCTTAGTTGGTCGAGTGTGTTGCGGTCTGTCTGTCTTGTTTTTTCTTTATCTTTGTAGTAATTAGATCTTGGTTTCTATTAGTTGTTTTTGGTTGTTTGAGTTGTCCTAAGTGTTGTCGGTGAGATCGATAAAGGTAAAGTTTGGGGTTGCTACCTATCCATTGCGTTGTGGTGGGTGAGGTTTTGGTTGCTTCTGAGGTTCGAGTATGGTCGGTGTTGTTTCCTGCTCCCGTCTTCTCTCCGCTTGTGGCAGCTCGCCACCGATGGTTGTGTCTGAGTATCGCGGTTTTCGAGAAGTGCTTGGGATCTTCACCTCTTTACCGCTCTTCTCTCTTTGGTTCCTGGCTCCTTTGCCCTTCCTGCGTAGAGTCCTCGAGTGTCAGCTTCTTTCACCAGTGATCGGGATTCCTATGTGAAAATCGGGGTTTGGTTGTTGAGCTTCCGCCAAGATTTGAAGAAAAAAAAAGTTGATTGTTATTCATTCTAGGAGTGGCGAGGTATGTCTCCTTGGTTTGTTCTCGTATTCTCGACGTTGGCTCAGGTTGAGGTGGCTGTCTATGGCTCTCCTTTCGTCAATAAATTGGGCGAGAATTCTGTCTTCAGTTGGCTCATTCGTTAGGACGGGTTTTAAGTGGTTTGGGATTGATATTTCAAGATTCTCGTGGTTTGGTAGTGTTTCCCAGTCTCCTTTGTCGTTTTTACTATGGTTTTTCGGTTGGGTTTTGTTATTGTTTAGTTTCCGGGGATTGTTTTTTATCCGTCGGCTTTGGTCCCGATTTCATTACGGGTGTTGGTCCCCGATTCCATTATGGGCTTTGGTCCCCGATTTCATTACGGGCTTTTGTTTCCGGTTGTTCCGGCTCTTGTAATTTGTAAAATTTCTCTATTTTAATTCCAGTTGACAAAAAAAAAAAGGTAAAAATGGTTTTTATTGTCTTTTATAATTAAAGAGTGCATTGTCATTGATTGTATTCAAAAAAATATTAATTTAGTGTAATGATATAATAGTCGTTGGGCTAGTTAGACCGACCCCAACGCGCGAGAGAGAGGCGGTTCTTAGAACAAAAAATTATTAAAAAATGGATAGGTCGTATCTTCACTGAAGACTCGCATCTTCGCGAAGAGTTTTGTAGAGCTCTGAAGATACGCCACGTGTTAGGTAATCACTGGCCCATCTTTTTTTTTTTCAGCTCATCAATCCATTATATGTGTTTTAAAGAAAAACTGATTCCGCGTTCAACGCGAGTATTTGTTCAACGCGGATATTTTTATAATAAAAATATTTTAGCTTTAATAAAATATAATTTTATTTAATATAACTAGCAAAAGATATTTAATTTACATATAAAATTTTATAAAATTATCGATAGATCTATAAATATTCACGATCATTATTTCATTATCATTATTTAATTGAATACTTTTATTTAATATCTTAGTTAGTCGATTAGAGATATTTTAGCCTATTTTTAAAATTAAATTTATTAAATTATCAAGAGATATATCAATATTCACGATAATTATTTGTTCATTATCATTNTATTTTAAAAATTAAATTTATTAAATTATCAAGAGATATATCAATATTCACGATAATTATTTGTTCATTATCATTATTTAATTGAATACTTTTATTTAATATCTTAGTTAGTCGGTTAGAGATATTTTAGCCTATTTTAAAAATTAAATTTATTAAATTATCAAGAGATATATCAATATTCACGATAATTATTTGTTCATTATCATTATTTAATTGAATACTTTTATTTAATATCTTAGTTAGTCGGTTAGAGATATTTTAGCCTATTTTAAAAATTAAATTTATTAAATTATCAAGAGATATATCAATATTCACGATAATTATTTGTTCATTATCATTATTTAATTGAATACTTTTATTTAATATCTTAGTTAGTCGGTTAGAGATATTTTAGCCTATTTTAAAAATTAAATTTATTAAATTATCAAGAGATATATCAATATTCACGATAATTATTTGTTCATTATCATTATTTAATTGAATACTTTTATTTAATATCTTAGTTAGTCGGTTAGAGATATTTTAGTTTATATTTTTAAAATTATCGATATTGTAATTTAAATCATTCTATGAAGTAGTCCATTATAACTTATAAGTTTATAAGTTTTATAAAATTAAATCAATTACATTTTCTTTATAATATTACAATTTATAAAAATATAATATTTTATTCTTAAGAAACTCATAGATTCTACCATTGGACCCCTATTTTTGATTTAACATTTCAAAGTTTCTTAATCAATATCTAACTATTATTTTTGATTATGTAATTCTTAAGAACCTTTCTTTAAAGTTCTACCATTGGACATGCTCTTAGAATGCTGAAATGATTAGTTTCGTACACCCAAACATCAATTTTTATCACAGGCCATGTAGAGATTAATAGAAAATTGTTTTTATAAATTTTACTCTACATATACAATATTTTTATTTTGATATATGTTTATATAAAAAATTACAAATTAATTATTTTAATATACTAATATTTTTCCCCATCACATATCTAATTTTTGTCCTCCGCCCTTTTCAATTTTTATTGATTTATGAGATAGACATATTTCAATATTTCATTCCTCGATAGTCCCAAAAAAAATATCACACAAAACTTAAAATCTCTGATTTTGAGTATTTATAATGTATGGTGCATGCGCTCAACGCACCTCTTTTAGACTCATTAGAGAATATCAATCCACAATTACCGTAATCCGTAAAACATATGAAACCATATTCACGTATATTTTCAGAAAAATATTGGTATCTGCAATTCTATATGATATTGATTATACGCTAATGTGGTTATTTTTTTTTTTTTTGGTATGAATACGCTAATGTGGTTATTTATAAGTTATTGCGGTAATTAATTCATCGAGACCAAGGAAACTTAGAAAAAATATACGTGATGAAATAAATAAATAGATAACGTGGTAAACTTTTAGAGATATAGAATTTGTTCAGATGGATGGATAGCTAAAGGTCTCAAACACCCACTAAGCATTTATTATAAGCATGACTGATAATAATCCAGATATATTAAATATTTGATATTAGACTTGATTAAAGTTTTGATTAGGTAGATTTGACTTAGTTGTGTGACTCTATACTGTGCATGTTTAGTTTTCTATCGAGTCAGATTCCTAAATGTGAGTTAACTAACCATCGATATATTTGAATATCAGGAAGATGCATTTCATAAGTCTAGTGTCGAAAGCTTAAGTAATTAAGGTCTTACTCAATTATATTTGACTTGGATGGTACAAATCATAGAAAGCTATATTATTAAGTTAATCTGAATAGTTATTAGATCTATATACACAGTTCAGTCTAGGAATACAGTTTAAGCTTACTTTTGAGAAAAAACACTCTTTGGATATACAATATCTTAATTATTACATTTACCAAATTTATTGAAGAAAGAAATCTTGAGATTAATTGTTTAAATTGCATGACAAATAAAGTTGTATGAATAGGTGTTCCGTTTACAAAAAAACAAAGAATGTTGTCTTTCTCCTCCACTTTATTGATTATCTTCACTGAAAATGTTCCAACCACACAATCAAACAGTTACATTTTGAGATTTAAGGCTTCGAGACCTGAAATCAAGAAATATGAAGGCAAGAGCATTGTGATTTAAGGCTTCACTCTGCAGAAAACAGAGTCATATGTACTGAAACACTTAAGCACAAATGCAGAACAAAAACCAGTTCCAACACCTAAGTTACCTTCTTTATCTCATAAACTGGAACCTCACTTGTCGCATGAGGTGTTCCTAAAAACTCAAACAGTTGTGCAACTATATCCTAGGAAAATAATCGCAAATCTATTGCCAAGTCGAGTAAATAAAATAAAAAAACTGTTGCATAATGAAAATTTAGAATTGAATAGCCACATTAACTTATTGTTGTAGTCTTCGTAATTGATAAGTCAAAACGATCACAAAACACCAACAACTTTTCTTCTTTGCATTTGTTAAGCTTTTTTTCTCTCTCTTTCGTCTTCTCCTGCCAAATATTAGGTAAGAGAAAAATATATTAGAAAACTGCGTTTGAAAACCTCAAGCAATGATGAAAAACTAATACAAAACTGGTTAAGAAACTTTAAAAATCTCAGCAAAACTATAACACGAGACTTCAATCGGAGTAAATTCTCAGTATAAGTTACAGTAAGTTACAGGAGCAATGAGACACAAATCGAGTCTTGGATTAGGTTCAACTTCGCTATTTATATTTGAGAATTCAATGTTGTCTATGGAAAACAAAGCGATGCGATAAGATATTTAATAAAAATGAGTTGAAGAATACAAAAGATTTATGATAGAAAGTGATTTCGAAAGGTTTGTGCGTTTCTATAGGAGATTCTTGCATTCGTTTGTCACGTCCTTTGCTTCGAGTTGCAGTGAGGATTAAAGATGAGTGGGATTAGCCTGTAATCCACAAATGGCGAGTGTGATCAGTCCGTGGCCCAAATTTAAAAGAAAAAAAAATAAAATAAAGAAGAAGTTAACAAATCAAAAAGTGAATATAAAATAACTAACCAAAATTAAAAAACAAAATTACACGTGTCAAAATTTTAGAAATCTATGTAGATAGCCTAAGAAGTTTCAAACAACTCTAGATTCATTCAGATAATCATATAATAACATAAAAAAAATACTATCTCTATAGTATTATTTAATTATCACTTTTAAAAATATAACCTTTAAATCGGTAAAATATTACATGATATATCATTAGAACAGATAACAAATTAAAAATATTCATTAAGGGTAAATTGGAAATACATGTAATTTTCATTAAAGGTAAAACCGGAAATATATGTAATCAAACAATTAGGTTATAATACTTTAAATCTTCAGATTTAAAAAACAAATTAAATATTTTTATGTTTTTTTCGGTTTTTATAAATATCCTAATTAGAAAAATTTTAACTCAATTTTTAATACATTTTATTGGATTAAATAATTTTTTGGAAAAAAATTTAAAATACTCAATAAAAATATCTTTAAAGATCTCAAATCGCTTAAAAAGTAAAAGAAAAAGAATAATCAAACCTATAAATAAGAAAATATGTTTTCAATATTGAATTGCAAGTCGTAAGCTTGATTTATTCAACATCTAAATTATAGAATTCTTTTTTATCTAATTTATTTGTTGGACCAAATAATTAGATTATAATAATTTAAATTTTTATATGTAAAAGAAAAAAAATTCTTCAATTTATAATTTATTTTTAAAAAAATATCATACTTAGAATAATTTAAAATTATTTTAATATATTTTATTGGATTAAAGTAGATTTTTTGGAAAAAACCTAAAATAATAGTAAAAATACCTTTAATCCTCCCCAGTGCTTCAAAGTTAAAAGGTAAAGATGAATAAATTTTATAAATAAGCAAATATGTTATGAGTGTTGAATTACAAAACTTGATTTAGTTAAAATAGCTTTTTTTAAACGAATATTAAATATATAATTAAAATATATCTAAAAGTCTCACATCGCTTAAAAAAAAAGACAACGATGTATCATTCATATAAGTAAGCAAATATGTTGTGAGTGATTAATTACAAGTCGGAAGTTTGATTTATTCAACATCCAAATTATACAATTATTTTTATCAATTTTGTTTGTTGGACCAAAGAATTAGGTTATAATAATTTAAATATTTATATTTTAAAAAAACTAAACTATGAAAACACAAAATTTTGTTTCTTAAGAAAATATTATACTTAGAATAATTTATATTTTTTATATTAAATAGGTTAAAATAGATATTTTGAAATGAATAAATATCAACTATAAAATCTTTAAAAGTCTCACAGCGCTTAAAAATAAAAGGCAAAGATGAATCAATCCTATAAATAAGAAAATATGTTGTAAATGATTAATTGCAAGTCGGTAGCTTGATTTAATCAACATCCAAATTTTTCAATTCTTTTTATTTCTATTTTTTGGTTGGACCAAACAATTAAGTTATAATTAAATAAATACTGATATTTCTATTTGAAAATAAATAAATATTTCTATTTCTATTTTTAAATAAATAAAAGTTTATATTTCTATTGATATTCAACATCCAAATTATAAAATTCCTTTTTTATCAAATTTGTTTGTTGGATTAAATAATTAGGTTATAATAATTAAAGATTTAGATTTAAAAGAAAAAATACTCCATTTATGAAAAAGTTTCATATTGACTAATCATGTAATCATATGATGTGAATAAATTCTATAAATAAGTAAAAATGTGCACACTAAAAATATATTTTCAGCACTACAAATTTTAAACTATACTGAATAAAAAATTAGGCAAATTATTATCGATAGATCGATAACTATTATAAATACTATAAACTCAAATGATTTATTAAACAATTATTTTTTTTACTTTTATTTAATATTTACCTCTTTATATTTTATAGGCTCTAAATAAAATATTTAATGTTGTGTTTATAGATAGATAATTCCAAACTAAATGTTTTATTAAAATATTAAACTTTCATAAACATATTTAATATTTTTATCAACGATATCACTTATTTAATTATCACCATATAAATTTAACATAAATAAATATGAATAAAATAATAAAAAAATAACTTAGGTGTGTTTATATACATACCGGATGCCTATGCCTATTTAAACCATATACGAATAGAACCAAAGAAGAAGAAGAAATGGAGATATGGTTACTTGTCTTAGCTTCTCTCTCGGTGTTGCTCCTTCTCCAACTCCTCCTTCGCCACCGTAACTCCTCATCCCTTCCCTTACCTCCTGACCCCAACTTCCTCCCATTCATCGGAACCTTACAGTGGCTCCGACAAGGCTTAGGTGACCTCAATTCCTATCTCCACTCCGTCCACAACCGTTTCGGTCCAATCGTCACCCTCCGCATCACTTCTCGTCCCGCCATCTTCGTCGCCGATCGATCTCTGGCTCACCAGGCTCTTATCTTAAACGGCGCCGTTTTCGCTGACCGTCCACCGCCTACTCCAATCATCAAAATCATCACTAGTAACCAACACAACATCAGCTCTGCGTCTTACGGAGCTACGTGGCGGCTTCTTCGACGGAATCTCATGTCTGAGATTCTTCATCCTTCGCGTGTTAGATCTTACTCGCACGCTCGTCGCTGGGTTCTTGACATCCTCTTTGACCGATTCCCTAATAACGGAAGTGAAGAACCGATCGTTGTCATCGATCATCTTCACTACGGCATGTTTGCGCTTCTCGTTCTCATGTGTTTTGGAGATAAGCTTGATGAGAAGCAAATCAAACAGGTCGAATTTGTTCAGAGACAATTGCTTCTTAGCTTCTCAAGATTCAACATCCTCAATCTCTGGCCTAACGTCACCAAGTTCATTTTCCGAAGACGATGGAAAGAATTTCTGCAAATCCGGAGAGAGCAACGAGACGTTTTGCTTCCACTGATTCGTGCTCGGAAGATTATCGTCGAGGAGAAGAAGAAATCAAAAGAAGAAGACTATGTGCAATCATACGTTGATACCCTGCTCGATTTAGAGCTTCCAGATGAGAAAAGGAAGCTAAACGAAGACGAAATAGTAAGCTTATGCTCAGAGTTTCTCAACGGAGGAACTGATACAACCGCCGCAGCGTTGCAATGGATAATGGCGAACCTCGTGAAAAATCCAAAAATCCAAGAGAGATTACACAAAGAGATACAAAGTGTGGTGGGAGAAAACGCAAAAGAAATCAAAGAAGAAGATGTACAGAAGATGCCGTATCTCAAAGCTGTGGTTTTAGAAGGACTCCGGCGACATCCGCGGGACATTTCTTGTTACCACACAGTGTAACAGAAGACACAGTGTTGGGAGGTTACAGGGTACCAAAGAAAGGGACGATTAACTTCTTGGTGGCAGAGATAGGGAGAGACCCGAAGGTATGGGAAGAGCCAATGGAGTTTAAGCCAGAAAGATTCATGGGAGGAGGAGAAGAAGAAGGGGTGGTGGATATAACGGGAAGTAGAGGGATAAAGATGATGCCATTCGGAGCTGGAAGGAGGATTTGTCCAGGGATTGGGTTAGCGATGCTGCATTTAGAGTATTTCGTTGCGAATATGGTTAAGGAGTTTGAGTGGAAAGAGGTTGAAGGTGATGAAGTTGATTTGACGGAGAAATTGGGGTTTACCGTCGTTATGAAGCATCCGCTTAAGGCGCGTGCAGTGGCTAAGAAAAGTCTGCACTAGTCAGTCTAGTCTTCTTCTTCTTCTTCTAATTTCTATACTTGGTAATTAGTTTAGATTATGTAAAATGATAATATATGATTTAAAGAGCTGATTGTATAAGTACAAGTACTCACAGATATCTGAAAATCTAGCTCTGTCTTTCTTTAAAGGCTTTTTAAGAAAGGATTGATGATGCTAGAAGAAAATAAAAACTGTCAGAGAAATAAATCTAACTTCGTCCGAAGATGTCGAAACTCGAAAACGACAAAATCCTCTTCAACTAGTGTCGGCCCAAGCCCAGTACGGAGATAAAAATTTAGTGGGTCCAGAAATAATTACTGACGTTGACTATTCAGCGTATCTCCACGATGACGTGGCGACGAGTTTTCCAACGGAGAGAGTTCAGAGACCGAAGAGTCTCTTGTAAACTCGCAATCTTTAGAAACTGTCTATAAATACGGTTCTTCCCCATCTCTACCTGAAGAAACTGCTCTTGCAGCAAGAGCTTCAAAAACAAATTTTTTAATCAAAAAAAAAGGGAAGAAACGCTGATTCTTCAGCGATGGACTTGGTCTAAGAAAGATTTCAATTCTATTTTCATCTGCCAAAGCTACCGTCTTATTGGGAGGGTGTGTGAGTGAAGCCATGAGTCACGGTGAAGCATTGCGTTCCGGTGGTCGTAGGGGTTCCGGTGGTCGTAGGGGTTACGGTGGTCGTAGGGGTTCTCGGGGGAGTTCTTCACCGTCTGGTCAATGGGTTCCGAAACTCAAAAATCCGGTTAGTTATACTTGATGATTGTCGTCGGTTACTCATGGTTTCGAGAATGTTTGTGTGTTTTACTTTTTTAATTGTAATCCGTGAATGCTAGCTTTTACTGGGTTAGGTGCTCATTTTATGTTTAGTAAACAGATTTTCCTTTGTAATTTATAGGTTACAGTTGATAGGTCTTCGGATGAATCTTGTGGTAGTAGGGACAGGGGATTTCGAGGAAGAGGAAGAGGTTCAACTTCATGTTCTCCTAGAAATACTTCTGGCTATGCCAACGCTGAGCACACTCCAGTGCAAGCCTGCGTTCCTAAGAATTCATCCCAAGTTTCCACTGTGGAAAAGATAGTTCCACAGGGTACTAAGTCGGAAGAGGATCAAATAGTTTCTGCTCAAATTTCTGGAGATAACCAGTATCTTTGGCAATCATCTGTCTCGCCTAGCTCAAAGAACATTACAAATCATTGTGAAAGTTCGTCCGTCTCTGTGTCTTCCACGAGTGGTGATCAAAGAGTTGAGCTTTCTAGATTGGTGGATCATGATAATACTCAAAAGTCTGGTGATGCTAGAAGCTCTTCAACTGAAAGCAAAAGGAGACCTTTTGATCTCTTCCTTGTGAAGAACGTGATGGGACTAAAACCCTCCCTTCTGGAACTGAACCAAGAAAGGAAAAAAGCAACTAAGAGGTACACTGGAATTGTTATTAGACCCGGAATGGTACTTCTCAAGAATTACTTGTCAATCAGTGATCAAGTAAGTCTCTCTCTTTCTCTCTCCCTGTTTCATCTGATCTTTAATGTTTTAAGCTTCTTCCATTTATAAATAGGTGATGATAGTGAACAAATGCCGTCAGCTTGGTTTGGATGAAGGGGGATTCTATCAACCAGGTTATCGAGATGGAGCGTTATTGCATTTGAAAATGATGTGCCTTGGTAAAAACTGGGACCCTGAAACATCTCGATATGGAGAAACTCGACCTGCTGATGGTTCTATTCCGCCAAAAATTCCTGTTGAGTTCAGTCAGTTTGTTGAGACAGCAATCAAAGAATCACAGTCCCTAGCTGCAGAGAGCCATGATGTAATACCAAATATGTTACCTGACATATGTATTGTTAACTTCTACGAATCCACAGGGAGACTTGGTCTCCATCAGGTTAGTGTTTCAAACAAATTCTTGATTTCATAAAGCTCAAAGGTAGTTACTTCCATGAATTGGTTTTGGATCTTTGATTTCAGGACAAAGATGAAAGCAAAACGTCCATTAAGAAAGGATTACCTGTTGTTTCATTTTCTATTGGAGATTCGGCTGAGTTCTTGTATGGTGACGAGAGAGATGAATACAAGGCAGAAAAATTGCTGTTGGAGTCTGGAGATGTTTTACTATTTGGTGGCAAATCCAGAAGTGTCTTTCATGGCGTGAGATCAATTCTTAAAAATACTGCCCCCAAGGGTCTTAGTCAGGAAACAAATCTACGACCTGGTCGTCTGAATTTGACTTTTAGGCAGTATTAACACAAATCCAAGAACTATTTTCTGTGTCTTGAAACGGTTTTACAATGCCTGAACATGAACAAGCTGTAGGCTCATAACCTGTTCTTTTTGTATCTCTTGGTTACTCTACAAAATAAAATTGCGGTAACCATTCTTATTTGTCATCTTTCACTACGAAATTTCAGTAAGATCTTGAGGTTTTCCTAGCATCCTATCCTCCCTTCATAACGACGAAAGAAAAAAGAGAAGAAGAAGAAGAGGAAGACTGGTCTTAATATTATTCTCAATCATAATTATGAAGTGAAGTTAAATGTGTTCCATGTGATCAAAAGTAAACAGAGATTGGCAATAATATTAATACACTTGAAAGCCTAGATAAGTTTCTCATTCAACAATGTAAAACTCAAATCTAAATATATATAAATTACGAACTGAATTCACTAAACTCTAGTTACCCACATCGTTGTTGACAAAGGCATTCATGTTGTTGTTGTTATTCTTGCAGCTGTGATGATCATTACTTGTGTTCCCGATTCTCCTTCCTTGCTTCTTTAGCTTTGAAATCTCCAATTGGGTCTTCACAAAGAACTGCATTCTCTGCAACTCCAGCTCCTTCAAGAACTTCATCCTCTCTTTCTCCATCTCAACCACCTGTTGCAGTTTTGCATTCTCTGTTTGTTCATAAGCTTCGCCAAATCTCATGATTGCCCGAGTTAACTCCCTCCATTTGTTTCCCGATCCATCCCTATCTGACTCCTTCCTTTTCTCCTCTGTCTTCAACCTTTTTGACAGAGGCGGAGGTGGTAAACTGTCACCGGAATCGTCTGACATTGCTGCTTCTGATTCCGAGTCTGAACCTGAAGCATTTCTCTTCCTGAAACGCCAGCGTTTTGACTCACTGCACGCTTTCACCATCACCCCATGCTGTTGTTGTCGTGGTCGCGTCCTCCCTTGCAGTCCAAAGGGATTTGAACGGCTGCTCATCGGAATTCCCATAGGTACATTGACTGATGAGCCCCCTCCTCCGCCACTGCCGCCGTGCGAAGCAGCTGAAACCCTAGCCGTAGCTCCAAATGCACGGTCAAGATTATGGAAAGGAGGCGTTGCAGGCTTTGATTGCTGATGGTACAGATTCGAACGACTGCTCATGGGAATACCCATAGGAATCTTATGCAATCCTCCTCCAGGAATCCCACCACCGCCAATGCCAGGGGATGCCGTCTGGATCTTCGCCGTAGCTCCAATGAGACGGTCAAGTTTGTCGAAGAACACCCATCTGCTACGGCCACAGCCGGTAGCAATTCTAACCTTCTCTTGCTTATACTTCTTCTTCACCGTATCAATCCTGTTCTTACACTGTATATCTGTCTTGGGGATTTTACCATAATTCTCCCTGCTGCTCACGATATCCGCCACCTCTTTCCAGTGCTTCTGTTTCAGATTCCCTCTGCTAAGCTCCAAGTATCTCTCTCCCCAAGCATCAATCAGCACAGCCGTAGCCTCCTCGCTCCAGCAATCCTCCCTCCCGCCGCCTCCAACTGATTTACCATTGCTGCTATTGCCTCCGGCACCACCGCTGGTCTGAATCGGAAGCAGCGCCAGAGCCAACGCGTCTGGATCCTTCTGCGACGAAGAAGTCGGAGGTGTCAAAGAATAAGAAGGCGGAGCAGCAGAAGCCACGGTAACCGTGATTCGTCCCGGCGGCGAAGAAGACGGATCGGGTGAATCTGAAGCCGTAGGAGAGGCTTGGGATCGGATCTCTTCTTCGTCCTCCATGAACGTGAAATCGCCGGATCTGATCAGAGAAGATGTCGTAAAAGGAGGATATAGGGTTAGGGTTTGGCTTAATATCTGTTCGGGGATGGGGTAACGGGAAGGAGACGGCGTCGGTGAGTAGGGGGACACGTGGAAGAACCTGAGACGATAAGGAGAGTCGACGTGTAAGAACGTGATTGGTAGGTCAGAGTAAGATTCCGTCACCGGTAAAGTTGCCGGCTCGGTTTAGGAGGGTAAAGATGGGTTTTGCAATCCGATGAAGATGTATATTGACGGAAAAGCCCATCAAATTCTCCAAAATTACCGGAAGTATCTCCGTACGTCTTGACAACCATTTTTCCGATTATGTACCGAAACTACCCTTAGCCTAACCGTCCGTTTCAATATCCAGTCGTTGACCTTTTTGCCTGTCGATTGTTCAATGAATTGTGATTAGTCTCTTTTAATCATCAAGAAAGGTGACGTGGATGCGATGGATTACTTTGGATTATAAATGGGTTTTGTATTGGGCTTGTTACATTGGGTTACAAAACCAAACATCAAATCTATATAAAATCAAACTTTATCCTCTTATATATTAAAAGAGAAGCATTGGAAGCCACGTGTCAACCCAAAGTTTTTTGAATTTTTTTTAATTTAAAAATCCTAACCTCTTAAACATGTAACCAAACAGATTTGTGTTTATTTATTTTTCAATGGATTATTATTATTCCTGTAGCCAAACATTATATTATTAATAAAAAAATTATTTAAATTTTTTTATACAAAAATGACGAAATTTTGTATCTAAAAATAAAATTNAATTTTTTTATACAAAAATGACGAAATTTTGTATCTAAAAATAAAATTTTCCAT
>OVAU01001567.1:0-14455 GCA_900406315.1 Biscutella laevigata subsp. laevigata
AGAACCCCTTGAAGAAACTCCCCCATTGATGATGCTCTAACAGTCTTTCATTTCATTTGACAAGAAACAAACAAAACCGACAATGGAAGGAAGAGTCAACGCTCTTTCAAACATGAACGATCTTGAACTTCACAATTTCTTGGCCGATCCAAACTTCGATCAGTTCATAAATCTCATCAGAGGAGATCAAACGATCGACGACCCTGTTCTTGATTTCGACCTCGGTAGTCCTTTACAGAACAGCCCATATTTCATCGACGAAAGCCAGTTTCTCCCAACACCAGTCGACGACCTCTTCGCCGAGTTGCCTGACTTTGACTCCAACGTCGCTGAGTCGTTCCGTAGCTTTGACGGCGAGAGTGTCAGAGCCGGCGGCGATGATGATTACAACGACGGCGATGATTCTTCAGCCACCACGACAAATAACGATGGAAGTCGTAAGACGAAGACGGATCGTTCGAGAACTTTGATCTCCGAGAGAAGAAGGAGAGGTCGGATGAAGGATAAGCTTTACGCATTGAGATCTCTTGTTCCCAACATTACTAAGGTACAAAAAAAACACACTTACTTCTTGTTGAATCAACTTTTCAGATCACAAATTTTTGATTGAATGTGTGTGTGGCAATAGATGGATAAAGCATCTATAGTTGGAGATGCAGTGTTGTATGTTCAAGAACTTCAGTCACAAGCAAAAAAACTTAAAGCCGAAATCGCTGGTCTTGAAGCTTCTTTAAACTCTAATGGAGAGTATCAAGAACCTGCCTTTGATACTCACAAGACTCAACCTTTTCGTGGTATCAATCCTCCTGTCCCCAAGAAAATCATTCAGGTAATAACCCCAAAAAAGCCTATTCAATCTTCTTGAAACAACAAAATCTGTTCAAAACAAAAATAGAGGAGAAATTTGCAGTGCAATTTGACATTATTTGAAACATTTGGAGGTTTGAAGATTGTTCTGTTTTTGAATTCTTGTGGTGTAATTAGATGGATGTTATTCAAGTGGAGGAGAAAGCTTTTTATGTGAGATTGATGTGTAATAAAGGAGAAGGTGTTGCTCCATCTCTGTACAAGTCTTTGGAGTCTCTTACAAGTTTCCAAGTGCAGAACTCCAACTTAAGTTCTCCATCTTCTGACAAATATCTCTTAACATACACATTAGATGTAATAAAACCAAACTTGTGTCTTTTTCTACTTTTTTTCTTTTACGTTTGTTTACTTACCAGAGTTTGCTTGAAACAGGGGACATGCTTTGAACAGAGCTTAAACTTGCCTAACCTGAAGCTTTGGATCACTGGATCACTTCTAAACCAAGGTTTTGAATTTGTCAAGCCATTCACTTCTTGAGTTCTATAACTTCCGTCGATTGTGTTCCTTTCTTGCATGTTTTATAACTTTCCAGGTATCTAAATTTTATTAATCTAATGATGATGAAATCGGGATTGTTGATTCTCTGTTCAATAAAGATCGTGATGTAGTAGTGTAACTTTAGCAACGGAATATAAAGTTAAGTAAACTTATAATTTCAAAGTCTTATTAATCATCATTGGAGGAAATTCAGTGAAATTAAAAATTTGGACGTTTTTGAACAAGATCTCAAAGAACTGCCACAAGAGGAGAAAAAGAATCAATTGATGAAATGCGACTCTCGCAAAAATCGGTTGCCGAAATACCATCGTTATAAAAATTAATTTTCTGAGTTATTAATTTAAATCGAAAACTGAGTGAAAACCATTTGAACCATAAAAAACATGAAAAAATTACAACAAAAAATGAGGGTCAACCCAATCACAACCCAAATCAACTCGAATATTTAAAATTGGAACGACCCGATAACAAAAGACCGGATTCGGTAAATAAGGGGTGAAATAAAAAATCGAATCTGACATCCCTCAAGATTTCGATACCCTAGTTTTCTAGATTTCTAGTTGTTCTCTCCAACTCCTCCCACGAATTTCTATTTAATTAGTAACTGAAAATCGATCGCCATTTCTCGAACACGATCGACTTGGAGTTTTAAACTTCTAAAACCGAAATTTCGACCGAGCGAGAGAGGAGGCGAGTACCACAGAGAAGAAGAAATGGCTAGGATGAGAGGAGGCGGTATATTCAGAAGAAGAAGTAGCAGAATTCGAAATGCAAGTGTAGAAGTAGCCTTAGTAGAACCGAGAGATGAAGAACGGAGAGACGATGAAGAACGACGAGATGAAAAACCTAGAGAAATCGAACCGAAAGATGGAGAAGTGAGAGTTGGAGAACCGGGAGATGGAGAATGAGGCGATGGAGGACCGAGAGATGGAAAAAGTGGAGATGATTCGGAAAATGAATCAGAAAAAGAAGAAGATGAAGATAAGGAAGAAGAAGAAGGAAGGGTGGATGAAGAAGTAATGGAGGAAGATGGTCCAAAGAATGCTTAGCCAATGCTCCGGCCAATGCTCCGGCCAATGCTCAAGTAATGGTAAGCAATTTACTTTCTCCTAGAGTTTTGATGGAATTGTGTTTATGACTTTAGTTAGACTTAGGATAATTGAAAAATTAGGAAAAACTAATAGAATTTTGAATTGATTATTTAAAAATTGACTGGATTTTGCAGGAAAAATATGCTTTTTCGATGAAAGGATAAATTGCTCAAATGCCACCAAAGGAGAAAACTAATTCTCATATGCCACCATTGGATAAATTTACTTACTCACCCTTAATGAATTTTGCTGAAATATTTTTAAAGTCCATAAGCTCATTTGATTTGAAACAAACCCTAATTGCCTTTAATCTTCTCTTGTTTCTTTTCCTCTCATTCTCTCGCCGTTTTTTTTTTCTTCAACCTCTCAACTCTTTCTCTTCTCTTTCGTTATCTTCTTCTCTTCTTCTTTTTTTCTTCTTTTTTCTTCTTCTATTCTTCTTTTTTCTTCTCGTGTGATTTTTCTTCAATGTACACATATAGAAGTTACACGGTTGTGTGTTTGGAAGAAGAACCACCGTTGCCTGTCTAAAAGAATCACTGATTTGACTGGAGGAGTCGTCGTTGTTCGTCTGGAAGAGTTGTCGATTCGCCTGGAGGAGCTACCACGATGCGCCTGGAGCATTAAGCCACCATGATGTGCTTTTAGGGTTTGAAACATCAGATCTGGTCCAATTAAGTACAACTACACTCAATTGTCTAGTGTTAGTTGTACTATGTTGTACCATATTGTATCAGTTGCACCTAGTTATACTTAGTTGTACAATTAGTGTATTAGTCGTACCTAGTTGTACCATTAGTAGTTGTACTCAGTTGTACATAGTAGTATGATTATTGTACCATTATTGTATTAGTTGTACCGAGTTGTACCATTATTGTATTAGTTGTACCGAGTTGTACCATTATTAATAATAATACGAGTTGTACCCAGTTGTACTACCAATAATACTAGTATCAGTTATACCATCTTTTGTACTAGTTGTACTAATTTTAAATTTTGAATTTTGAAAATATTTGAATTTATTTATTTTTATTTATTTTTGTTATTTCATTAAGGGTATTTTCGTCTTTTCCAAAATTATGATGGCACTCAGAATAACTAGTGGCACGTTAAAATCAATTTTTGTTCAAGATGACATATCAGAATTTTTCTCTCGATGAAACCACTTAATTTTTTATCACGGTCCAGAGCAGTACACCAAGGTATGCAAGGATCTCGTTGTCGTATAAAGGAAGTAGTGGAGTTGATAATAAACGAGTTTCCAACCAAAGCAGAATGGTTCAAGAGCCATCCCCAATTCATGAATATATTTCACATGCCTGCGGAGCCGGACCACAAAATCATGGGGATGTGGATGTTGATCCTCCACCAAGAATGGACGGATACCGCTAATGCCCTATGGTTTGTGATGAATGGAGTCCCTATTAGGTACTCCATTAGGGAACATGGGTTGTTATGTGGCTTGGATTGTCACCAGTATCTGAGTAACTACCGTTTGATGAGGGACATGGACAAAGGTGATTATAAGTTGGTAAATGACATATTTGGGAGCAAAACAAGATCAAAATCGCAGAATATGAGCAATGACATAGAGAAGAAGAAGAAGATAGCGGTCTTGTTCTTGTGCAAAGTGATAAGGGTGAAGGGTAAAGTCGATACACCCATAGAACCGTTCTTTCAAGATCGTTGACAACTTGGAGTTGTGTAAGAGCTTCCCATGGGGGCGATACACGTTCGACGCTCTCGTGAAAGAGGTGAATGGTAATGGTAAAATGACGAACCGGTTCAAGAATGGGGTAGTTAAAGATAAAAGGGCTACATGGACATTTTTACGTTTCGTCTTTCCTCTAGAGGTACTACTCTTAATTATTTTTGTATTTAATTTGAACTACGTAAGACACTGATTCTTACTGATATTTTTAATATATGCATTTGTGTTCAAGTGTATTCATGCCCTCAGACGCAAATTCTGATTAGATGTGGTGGCCGAGAAGGACTGTCTGAGGCTCTGCAAGCATCGGTAGAACGAAGGTAAAATATTTGTAATATAAGTTTTTGTATTTGATTTAAAAATATTTTGGTCGGGTATTTATATGTTGATAATCGTTTCAGGATATCGTCAACATCTTGAAGCCGACATGTATGAGAGAGATCTTGTTGCTCGCATCTTGGAGCCCGAGTCCATCGTACGCGCTTGGATAAATCATTTTGTCATAAAAGGCCAGAAGATATATTGGGAAGGCCTCAACGAGATGGATTTGTCTGCTCGAGGTGTCACTGAGAACATATATAACATCGGTGTAGATGGTGATGACATCAGTGGATACGTAGCGGAGATGGTGACGATGATGAAGGTGCTCGCTAAACAGTTAGAGGAAATAAGGGATACAGTTGACGTGAAGTTCGAAACTGTTTTCGAGATGCTCGAGGATCAACATATGTGAATACAAGACGTTGAAAGTTTCGTCACGGAGGAGGGGTTGAGACGCGTGACTTCTAAGATAGTTGGTGAAGGGCCGAGTAATGTTGTTCCACCTAGCTAGCTTTCAAATTTAGCAGATGTACGTTAGGGTTGGATGGAAATGCGGAAAAGAATCGACCGAGAAAGCGGCCGACCTTCGGATAATAAAAAGCGTAAGAAGTGATATTTAATTATGAACTTGTTGTTGTTTTGGATAATGAACTTGTTTATCGGTTTCGATTATGCACTTGTTATGGATGATGAACCTGTTTTGGGTGATGTCAAGGGTATGTAAATTCTTGTTTTGATTCGTAATGCATTTTGAAAGTTTGGACAACTGGACTACTTGAGTCAAATAAGTTACAACACCAAATAACATAAGATAAAAAGATGAATTATGAATAACATAAACAAGTCTACAAAACCAAATAACTTAAGAAACATAAACAAGTCTTAATAAACAAGTCTAAATCACCAAATAGCCTAAGAGCAAAACATGAAGATATAAGTTAAAGTGCTAGAAACATCAAGTCTTAAGAAACATCAAGAAAGAAGATCACTTAATATCCTGATCTGATGGTGCCAGAAACATTTATGACAGATTAGTTCCTGAGGCTCAAGTACTTCCTCCACCTCCCATCTACAACCTCCCCCAACGATGCAAAACCCCTAAAGTTGCAGTGTCTCGTCTGTAACACAACCACATTTCATGTCACAAACATATCCTGCTAGAAACTTAATTGCAGTCGTTGGACCCCCATTTACCTCACTAAAAAAATTCCTAAAATCTAACCTCATCTTCTCACTAAAAAAATGTTACTCCGAGAAACTCCATTTAAACTCCATTTCTTTTCGCCATCTTCTCATTGTGTTTCTTTATTTCGTCTCACTCTTCTCATTCTGTTTTTTTCTTCCGTGAAATAAAGAAAGAGAATAAGAGGTTTTATTAAGTGGAATGAATTGAGTTTAATCAGATTACTTAGTTTTGAATCAAACAACACAAACAGATTTCAAAATTCAACAAAATATGATCGATCATTTTAGAACAGAAAAATAACATAAATTTTGACAATTAATTTCGTTTTTTCTCAAAAACAATTCAGAGTGAAACGAGCATGAATCTTAACAAGTAGTTCTATCAGTAAAACTATTAATCAAGCTCATAAACATCGAACAATTAAGCGCAACAAAGATCTAACACAAATGAATTCAATCAATTCAAAGAAGACAAAAGTCACAAAACATATTCTGAAAATTGTAGAAGTCACTCTCTGTTTTGATTGATTTATGCCTCAAAATGGCTCTGATACCACTTGATACAATCTCCCTTACGATACACAACATACTTATTGACTTGAACATAATGGAATGGATGATGATCAAAGCAAACATGGAGCAGAAACGAATTGAGAGGAACTCACAAGAGTTGTAGAAGAATCTTAATACACCTTGATAAAAAATGGGTCGATAGGGACTCAAAAGAGTTGCATAAACCCTTGATATACGTGGGTGATCTTAGGTTATGACACACGTAAAATCGAATCAACTTGGATATTACACATCAAGATGAGAACCAAAATGAAAAAGTTTTAGAATAAGAAAATGGTAAAGAGCTTATAGATATTTTGACAAGAGATATAAAGGAAAGAGATATACCTTCCATGTATGAGATTTAAACAGAGAAATAAAAACTAAGTTTGAATAAATTTGAACACTTAAAGACATACTCCAAATTTTGGGTCCCTCTAGTAAAAAAAATAGTCCACAACCACAAAAGTATTCCTGGGTACATGCCTAAATTTCGTGGCTATAAAATATTAGCCAAAAAATTGCCACAAAAAGAGTTAGTGGGTATAAGGTCGTGGGTAAACGATTTCGTGGCTTTTTCATGGAAAGCTTGCCACGATTATATTCGTGGGTATTCTTTGTCACCAACTGTTTTGTAGGTTTTTCGTGGCAAACGAATTATGAATTAAAAAAGTACAAAATTAAGAATCGTTGGAGGACTCGTAGCTGCCGTTTGTGGACCTGCAAAATGAATCCCTCAATTGTGCTTGGGGAGATTCGAACCATGGTTCAGTGAACCACACTATTATGTTGTAACCACTAGTCTACCCTGACATTATTGTTTAGTTTTAACATAACTATAATATACTACTACCTTAATTAACAGTGTTTTAGTTTTATTTGTTATGATTATAATCAGTTCGGTTCAGATTATTTAAGATATAATTATATTAATATGTTTAATATATTCTTGTATATATATATTTGTGTGAAAGATGATTATTTTGAAATGTTAAAGTTGATATAATAGTGTATTACATATATTGTATTTATCTAATAGTAAAGAAGATGATTACAATTTGAAATTATTGAATTTTTGTATCAGTTTTGTTATTTAGTATGATCTATAATACATCATAAGTGAGTAATATATCATATAGTATCGCCTCATCGCTCGCCTCATTGATTTAATTGTTTGTTAATAGTTTATTTTCAATATATTTTTGATATGTATATTTAACTATTATTTGTTAATAGTTTTAATTTCAATACATTTTGATCTAAATATTTTCTCTTTATTTGTTAAAAGTTCTTTTTCAATTTATTTTGATCTATATATTTTTATTCTTTGTTATTAGTTTCAATTTATGTTGGTCTACATATTTATTTATTCTTTATTAATAGTTTAAAATTTTAATTTATTTTGATCTAAATATTTATTTAGTATTGTATTTTTGTTATATTTAACTTTTTATGGTTTAGGGTTTAGAGTCTTAAAGGGATAAAATTTCAAAGATTGTAGTTTAAAATATATGATTTAGGATTTGATGTTTAGAGTTCATAGTTAAGGTTTAGAATATATCTTTTAGAGTTTGGAGTTTAAGTTAGAGTTTAGATTTTAGGACTTAAAATATATGATTCATTTGAGTTTTGAATTTTAAGGTTTCTTAGAGTTAAAGAGTTAGAGTTTTAAGTTTAGGATTAAGGTTTTCATTATTTCATAAAATATTTGTTGGTTTTTTCGTGGTAAATTCGTTGCTATTTTAATTTAGCCAAGAACTAAGTTGTAGCTATTTGGTGGCTACATCAGCCGCGAACTTTTTGTGACAAATTCGTGGCTTTGATGACATAGCCACGAAAAAGATTTGTAGTCACGTTTTTGTTTTACACATTAATTTTACTAAAAAATAGGGTTTTGTTTAGAGAGCTTAAAGGGAGACAACTCTGATTCAATTTCTTGTTTTTGGAGAAATTCCCGAACCCTTTTGGTTATATATTTCAGTTTGTTTATTGCTCTCAACCATGACTTGTTTGATTTCATTGATCATGTCTGAATAATTTTATAAATTGGATCTAGAGTTTAAAAATTAGGAAAATTAGAGTTAATGCTAGATTAGGATTTTGAGATAGCTTATTGAAAATAATCTAGATTTATTCGGACAATATAGACTTCTATAATTTCAATTGAATACAAAACTTTGTAATCATCTATGGTATATATTGAATAAATACAAAATATGTAAATACATTACTATATCAACCTTATAACGGTAACCATTTATATTCTTAATCAAACTTTATCATTTCAAATTAGCTATATCTTATACATATATATATATATATATATATAAGAATATTATATACATAATTTTATAATAAAATACCTTTTAGTAAATTTTATTTGACTATCATCGCTAGTTTTATAGTTGCGACTGCCATATTGTTTTATATATTCATCGCATGTGCAAGTAATCACTAATATTTGTGATTACTTTGTCACTCCACATAATTTCTCATAATTATTATTTATAGTTGCAATATAGTCACAAGTATTAGTGACTACTTTACAACCGCCATTTTTTGTATATTTATCGCATGTGTTCGCAAAGTAGTCATTAATATTTGTGATTATTTTGTATTCAATATATTTTTTTCATAAATATTGTTTGTAGTAGCATTATAGTCACTAATTTTAATAACTATTTTCGACTGCCACATTTTGCGACTAATTAACCACTACATATAGTTGTGATAACTTTGTAGTTACAAAGTGGCCCCAATGTTTGAAACTACAATGCCACTATATGCGGTTTAGGAATTACAGTAATCCCAAAATGGTCACATTTTGGCGACTACATTACCATCATAGGGGTTGGTGCGACTGATTTTGTTTGATGTGACGAAAGAGTGACGATTTTGCCACTACTTTGTGACTACGATCTCTAAATTCAATTCGTTTTGACATTTTTATATACTCTACTCGTTTATGATATAATATAGATCATACATATAACAAACATGATACAAAACTTCAATAATTTCAGTGTATTAAGAAAAATTGTAATCATCTACTATTACTATTAGATAACTACAACATATGTAATACACTAATAGCAAAACCTCATCTTGTCAAGTTAATCAATTCTCATATAAATAGGTTAGTCGTATTTAAATGTTTATATTTACGTAATGATCAATGTTTATAAAAAATGACATATTTAAAGAAAAATAAAACCCGAACAAAACCGAACATATACAATTTTCAACTACTTTGCAACTCCAATCAATATTTTCACGTGAAATCACATAACTGTATATTCTACTCGCTTATAATATAGTATATGTCTTACTGAATATTAAAACAATATAAAACTTCAATAATTTCAATGAAATACAAAAAGTTTGAAATCATTTATCGTATCTATCGATTAAACACAATATATGTATTTGTGGTCTTGTCGGCTTAAGCGTTCAAGCAGAGCTCTTTTTCGTGCCAAGAAAACCGGATCCAAAATCTGTCCTCTTCTCAGTCTTTCCGGGATAAGTTATTTTTTCTATTCTTGCTCGTGGAACTTCTTGCTCTTTCTTTAGGTGGAAGCATTTCTATTAGCCTTAGGCGTTCATAGTCCCTTCAATAAGCGGCACAAGTGGTTATCGTCCAGCCTTCTCCTCAAGCCTTCTCCAGCCCGTCCTATTCGTGCTAGCTATTTCGTTCTTTCCAGGGTTTTGCTTATATATTTAGTGTTTTACCTTGTTTTCAAGGATATTCTAGTTTCCGCCAATTTAGCTCTCGAGGTTTTTTAACCGCCATCTCAATGTCTCTTTTTCAGACGTGTTGTTTCGTTGTTTTGTGAGTTCTTACTTCCCGGGATTGTATGTCATCCGCCAACATAGTTTTTGAGATCTTGAGAGCCGACAAAAAATGATCTTTGAGAAATAATTGCTTCTCTATCAAAACATTAGCCAAAAAAACAACGACTTGCTTAGTGTCTCAGAGGATGTTTCGTATTCAACGGTGGAATTTCAACAAAGAGTTCAAACTGAATGATGCCAATACCATCAATTCGCAGTTTCATATAAATTCTGAACAATAGTGCAAGTAAATCCAAGAATAAGAATGTGAATATCTAACATGGTTACAAAAATAGTTATGAGTACTGCTCATGGAGCTGTTCCTCAGATGCTGATAATCTTGACTCATCTTCATCAAGCAGAGACGTCCCACTAACAGCAAGACCTGACATATCATGTGTTGTTGATGAACCAAGTTTTGAGAGCCCAAAAAACTATCAACTGCTCATAAAAAACAAAAGAAAACATAAGATCAACAAGGGAGTAGGATTATGAGACTATATAATCCATTTTAGAGTAAAAATGTCTCATATGTGCAAAAGATGTAGGTTTTGAATGTTTGTAGTTTTTGACCGGTTCAGGTTATTCAGATAATTTCAGGTTAATCGGTTCAAGTATTTTTGGTTAATTCGAGTAATTTTGTTTAATTCAATTTTGTTTGGTTTACTTTTGATTTTTGTAAAAAGAAAAAAAATCGATTAGCCGATGGAACCAATGACCAAAAACATTTCAATTTGCTTATGATCAGTTATTGATTCAAAACCAAAATCAAACTGAAACCGAAAATTCTGGTTGTGTTTTGTTCAAAAATCTGGTTTGGTTAGAAATCACAAATTCTGGTTTGCTTTAGATTTCTTGTAGATAATCCCTTTTGATGTTTTTGTAGCAGTAAATGTGTGTAACCTTTTGGGAATAGATTGAACCATTTGTTCTTGTGCAATTCTGGTCTCCCTAGAGCAGAACCTTTGCTTTGACCAGATCAACTTCTAGGATCTTCTGAAGAAACTTAAGCAGAGAACATCAAACGAACATAAAACAAAGAAATGCACTAAGATTTTTGTTGACCCTAAGTTCACCATTGTGGCTACGTCTCAGGGGAGGGAAGAAGGTCCCTCAACCTTCCACTATGAAATAAACGAGGTTACAACAGTCCTGACTGAAACAGAACATGAAGAATGAGAAGAAGAGATTACAAAGGAAAATGAACAAGAGATTTGCTGAGACTAAACAAACACCACCTCAACCCTCTACTTCACTCTTGAACGATTTCTCCCTATCTCTATCCTTGAGGAGTCATTTGCAATCACCTTGACTCACTCTCTTCTCTTCTCTTGAACCTCTCCAAAGGTGGTTCTTTTCTCTACACCTTCTTTCTCATACTAAAGGAGGCACAAGTAATAACACACTTAAACTTCCAAACCCTAGTCTTTGGTAAAAAACTACCTTGTCCTTCACTTACAAGCTTTATTACCACCAAAGCCCTTGATAAGCTTGGATCAGCACCAACAATCTCCACCTTGATTCAAGCTTGAAGTCTCCTCTGTGAGTTTCCATAAAACCTTGAAAACCACAACTTTAACCTTGGCAAACTGATCTTCAATAACTTGCATAAGTGTCACTAACACAACACAAACGCCTGATGTTCAAACATCAACTCCCTACACAAAATAATTATGCAGCCTGCACAAAACCATGCAGCAATCCTCTGCACTAAACCATGCAGAAAATCCTGCACTGAACCATGCAGTAAACCTCTGCACTAAACCATGCAGAAAACCTCGACACATACAATGTCTTCTCACTTGAGTCATACCGTTTCAAAACTAGCCATCAACACATTCCTATTCACAAGAAATATACCCCAACTTTTGTAATATCCATACTAAGCTTAATTATCCATTGAGACTCTTTAATCAGCTAACAGTCTTGAAACCCTGAGATAAACCACTCAGCCACCAATATAAAAAAGTTTATACTTGCCAAAAATTCTTGAGATGTCCATAAGCATACTCCTTTACCTGAATAAACCAGCTTATCATCTCACTTCCAATCACACAGGTTCTTCATTGACCTTTGAGGACAAAACACATGTAGCAGCAACTGACGTCTCAACTTCAGAACCTTCTGCATCAAACCTGATTCTCTTTTGTCGACCATTTGATTCACCTCATGTGCACTGAGTTTGGAATCAAACATTTCCTTGAATCATTTGCAAAAAAAACCCAGAAACATACTCGTTTCCTCCATGAATCAACTCCTGATTCAACCTCCTGTTTAATCAAAATCAGCTCTTGACTCAACTTCATCAGCTGATGATTCCAACAGATCACGTCCAACATCTTCACCTGGTTGTGATGACCTTCAGACAAAAAACCTTGTCTCAGTACCAACAGCTTGAGACACACTGCTTGTACCCTTTTAATCATGTCTCTGATTCTCATCACTCGAGAATACTCTTAAGACACTTCTTGTGCAACACACATCAGAACTGGACTCATGATGTGTTCCAGCTGCAACAAACATTGCAAAACTCCACCAAAATACCTTTGGTGCCAGCAACATACATCTTCTCGACCCGAACCAAAACAACTCATTGCTCAGAATTCTCTTCAGCCATGCTTTTTAATCCTGATGTCATTTGCCCAGCAATCAAGTAAGATACTGTCCCTGAGAAGATTATACCAGCAACTCTTTATGCTCAATAAACACCCAATAACTTCTGATACACTGTCTCACAACTACACTTTGATTTTCCTGCACTTTGACCTTTCTAGAAACGATGCAATTACCAACTTTGAGATGATGAGCCTCTTGCCTGATGTACATCAGCTTAGCTCTCACTTAGAAGTGCATGAACCAGAGACTGCCTAACCGGCATTCCGCAATATCATCCAAATCTCATTTACACAAATACAGTTGTTACAACAACTAAGTTCTCGTAACCCCTTGCATCTTGCCACAAATCAATCAGACTAGTGATCTCCTTTGTTGATGACTTCCTCATGCTTTGAATGTGAAACCTTAGACTGATCTTCACCAACTTTCCTCAGACTCGAGATCAAACAACCTTGACCTCTTCTCCAACAACTCTAACTTAAACTCGTTGTTGTGTTCCGCTGCTTCAACGAAAACAGGACACGCCACCTAACACCCAATTTTAGAAGGACTTTCGACACACAACAAACAAATCAGTCCATTGGTAACTAAGATACCTTTCACACACATAACATGTAGACTCAAAAAAACACATCTAAAAACACTTCTTCAGACTTGAGATCACCCCAAAACTTATGATCAATAAACTCCACTGAGAAATAAATGCATTCCCTGAAATATCAAATGTTCCACCTGAGACAATAACCTTCAGAAATCCCAACGCTTTAACCAATACAACTTCACTTCAATTTACTTTGACTAAAGCTCTCAAATCAGCCTTATAACCAAGCTGACTGCTCTTAATCAGACTGAAACTTGATGACTTGTAACCTGTTCTTCAGAGACAACCCCGACTCATACATCAGAAAACTTATGATTTCTTGACTAATGCTCAACCTTCTGCTCCCGTCTCAGATCTTCTTCTGAAACCTTCCAAGACCAACCCATGAGTTCTTGATTCAACAAACCAGCTCCCAAATTTCCATTCTTGAACCAGTTTAAGCAGGACAATCATCTTGATATCCATCACACATAAACTCCATCTTGATGATAACCAATCTGATCCGCTACACATAATCAACTTGACTCCATGCTTGTCTTAATCATCATGTCATGCAGAACTTGATGAATTCTTAGCAAACTTTAGCACCTTGAGTCTTCATCTATTCTCTAACAAGATTATATCTTCATCTCTACAATGTAGACTTGAGTCTTCACCACTGATTTTTCCTTATTAGCTTTATCAATAGTCTTCATCTTCAACAACGGTCAAAGAAACCCTCTTGATATACAACACTTGAAGACAACTTCACATTCTGCTTCAATTCAACCAACCAAACCCGAGCAAATACTGTTGTTGATGATACTTCAACAGAGAAACTCCCCTCTGTTGTAATCGAGCACACAAAGCTCTAAGCACACACGTGCTGCTTCAAACCGTCCAACACTCTTCATCCACTTGTATGGTCAAAACTTCCACTGATACAAGCTCTACAATGATCTCATATGAGCCTTGATTATTGATAAACCAGTTCTTTGGGGGTGTGTATTCAGTCTTATGTCATTGCTTATCAATGTAATATAAAGTGAGTAAGTTGTCGAACCAACTCAGGGGGAAATAACGCACTAGTTCTATGTAGTGTTAAGCTAGGTCTAAGCAGGTTTTAGGAGTTGTTTTCTCACTAAACAACCCTAGCAAACAGTATAAAATAAAGGATTCAAATATATAAAAGAATAGCTCATG